>NDGN011487824.1:0-18125 GCA_002564285.1 Tympanoctomys barrerae
AATAAAGAGAAGAGTGTACCTCTCTCAGGGTGCTTGCATGGTTTCTTTAATTGTACTTATCATTAGAAAAATTTGAAAAATAGTGATCACAGGATTTTTATATTGTGAGTTTCTGAGAAATGAAGACACTGATGAGTCATCGTTCATATGTATGACTGCCCCCACCTGAGAGAGAAGTGAGAAAGTCCGTCTGGACCATGGGGATGACCTAAAAGCTCAGCACATCCTGTGGCCCAGCTACCTTGCTCTGCGTGTGTATAGGCCATCTGTCTGTCTGCCTCTCACACCGTGCTCCTTCCCTATACCTCCAGTCCCAAGCCCTAGGAAGTATAGGTCTCCCTTTCCTGCCACCCCAACATTTCTGTATAATTTAGGAGAGTCTTGGGAATCTGCCCGTCCCTTGCTAGAGGTGATCACAGGTCCTGCCTCCTCATCTGCTGCGCCAGCTGCAGGTTGTCATGGAAGCTGCAGGACCTGCTCCCCTCAGGGTTACTCTGATTCCCTCAGGGTTATTCTGTTCTCTGAGGAGGCAGCCAGGAGTCTGAAAAGGGTTGGTGTTGGGGTTACCAGGAGGAATAAGATCATTTCCTTCTTGCAGAATGAAGTCAGATGGAGAGCTCTGAAAAGGGGTGGGGACCGCTAGCAAATAGAAGTAAAACCAGACAAATAGTAACATCATATATCCCATAGTCCTCTTCTTCCCAAATGGGCCCGTGCCTATATCCACTCAGAGCCAGACTGGCCAAGGGTATTATTCCCATTTGACAGACAGCAGAGGACAGACAGAAACTAAGACCCTAGGCTGAACTTGGCCAGAGCCCACAGGCCTCTGAGTTCTTGTCTAACACCCTCTCCTGTGCCCCTAGATATGTCTCCAGCTACTTCACAGGAGCCCACCCCCATTCCTATCCAAAGGCCCCAACAGGGCTGAGCCACTGCAGAACCTGATACCTGGCTACCATGTGCCTTGCAGCAGGGCTGTCCTATCCTTTCCTTTATCCCGGAGATTTCATTCACTCCTGATAAAAACATGCAGCTAATTGTCCCCAGTGAGGGATCAGCTTCAAAGGACCACAAATGTCGCTCTGAGAAATCACTGCCTGGCAAGCCAAGAGTCCCATGACTCCTCTTTGGGGAGGGCAGTGTGTAACCTGGACTTGAATGGTAAGAGTAAGTAAAGACTGCTCGGTCTGTGTTAAAACACAGTCAAGGGCAATGTCGATCTCTGAAAATCATTAGGGAGTAGAGTTAATCATCACTGAAGAGTCTCACCCATCAGTTATCCCAGTCTTTAACTAAAGCCTCTTCTAGGAGGATATAAGGATATCATTAAACTTGTCTGGGACAAGGCTTGCTGCTTCGAGCACGCCAGCCCTGGTTCATCTGGTTTCAATCTGCCACGGACACAGCTCTGCCTTCTTAAGTGGACAACACTGTATTACAGGCCTCTGTGGTGATGTGGAGCTGCAGCGAAGCTCCATTTTATGTTCTTAAATATTCATAAGGAGCTTTGCAACATTAATATCTTAGATGGCTTACAAGAACACTTAAATACTGGGTCTTCATCTCCCTCCCCTCTCCCCAAAAGTCCCAGCCTGTTCTAATTTGTGTAATGCATTGGTCCATTTTAATAATTGTCCAGGGATTTATTTTGTGGTTCTACTGCCTTGTCGCACAGGGTGTAATTATGACCCCAGCTCCTCTTATCATGTGCTAATCCTGCTTGTTTCACTAGCAGGGAAGCCACGATTGGAAAGGGCGAGTGCTGGACAGAGCTAATGCACAGGAATTAAGTTATGGGCCCCAGCCACCTGCCTGGCCCTTCTCTCTACTCCTCTGGCTTTGCTGCTGCAGAATGGAGAATGGGCAGCCGTCTCAGTGTCTGGAGGATGTTTTTAATTAAAGTATTTGTTTTATCAAAAGGAGCAGATTCAAGAATGGGAGACCAGGCCATCAATGAGTAGAAACGATAAACTTTTGGCACACACTGCTCAGAGATGAGCGGCTTAGAGAAGAGACTTATCCTAAGGTGGTCTAAAACTGTATCAGTGTGGCTTCCATTTGAAAAGCAATATAGAAGCTGCTAGTTGTAACTGAGAATGTGGGGTGGGCTCTGGGCATCTTAGGGCTCACTGAAAATCTCTGATACTGCTCAAACACCAGGGGCTTGGGAAATGGTGAAATTAAACTGTTCTAAAACCAGGTACTTCTAAACAGACACAAATACAGCAGTTGCACGGGAATATGCATGTTATTATTTTGTGAAGGTAAGGTAATTTCACACCACTGATGCTATCTGATCACCTCTTTTCTGCAGCCCCAAGCTTAGGAGCCCTAAGCTTCGGGCAAACAGGAAGAGAGAATACTACGCTGGAATAGTATGGCATGCAGAATCCATGTCAGTGACCAGAAAATTCTGAGTGCCGGCATTCTGGGTCAGATTCACAAAGCTTACAGAACCCCAAAACTAAATAATTGCAATAGGGAGATAAGCTGAACATGCATAAAAGAGTGTGAGATCATCCCTTAGAGGTGAACATATAAATATATGCAAATAAACACAAAGCTGATTAAGAATATCCATGCTCCGGGAATAAATTCATTGTCACCAAATGCCATCCAAGGCCACACGCTTACAGTTTCAATTCAAGTTCAAATCTCTAAAGTTGGCCAGCTTATGAACTGACTTGAAGCCTGGACCAACCCCAGGCCTCTCTTTCCCCATCCTAGTCGCCTGCTCTCACTCATATGTGCCTTCTCATTGTGCCTTCCCATGTGGCCACCCTCTGACTGACCTGGAATAGAACTGATTTTGCAAGAGAGGCAATAAATTCAACCCTATTTCATGTCTGATAAAGTGAGGTTTTACCTCTCAGATCCCAGGAGCTCCTTCCTCTGAAGCACTGGTTGGAGGAGGCTTTCAGGCAGAGGTAAGATTTAAATATACAGGGCTGGGCATTTTAAGGGGTATATCAAGACAGAATCAAGACAAGAGGAGGGAAAAAAAGAAATGTGAGCTGTGCTTCTAGGTGACTCATTTGTTTGTGTATTTGTGGACAGCTTTTATTATGCGTGAATGAGAATAGACTGGAGAGCAAGACTGAGACCAGATCTCAAGTTTATATCTCAGAACTGGGGCCCAGGAGATAGTTCAGTAGAATAAGCACTTGGCTGGCAAGCGCAGGGTCCTGAGTTCAATCCCTGGTACTGCGAAATAAACAAATAAATAGCCTGCTTAAGTGAAGGCAGTCAGGCTCAAGATACTGTGGTTTGATCCCCAGCTCTTGGGGCCTTACCAGACCCACCCTTAAGGCAGCCTGAGCCAACCAAAAAAAAAAAAAAGAAGTCCATCAGAACTAGTACTTCATGTGTGTCTTCCTGCAGTTGTGACAGATGTGGTCTCACCTTGAAGACAAATGCCTCACGCAGAATGCCAAGCTGGCTTTATTACCAAGCCCTCTCTATTAACACTTAATTAATAACAGCATCCATCTCCATCTAATTCATGGAAGATTCTGCGAGTGAAGAAGCCAGTGCTTGCCTGATTGGTTTCTGCAGGCTCCTCGACATCACAGCCCCAGGATCATGGACTTTCCTTGTCATGCCATGATTTACAGCACTGAGAACAGTTCCATAAATTTCCACAAACATCCACAAATATCCCCAACATCACACCCCAGGAACAAGAGAAAGAAGGCAGAGGGTATGCCAGGGAGCGGGAGGCGGCACGGCAGCCTCATGCACCCTGTGTCATTGCAGCCTCCCCAATTTTAGGGCATTAAAGCCAAATTTGACTAATCATGAGCAGCTCTTTCTCTGCCAAGCACCTGAGCACTAATTACATGCCTGGTTAATTCAGTAATGTACACACATTCTGGAGCTGTACCCAGCTCTCTCTCTATTTCTCTACTTCAGGAGATTAATGAGAAGAGGAGGAGGAGGAGGTTGTTACAATGCTTGTTACAGGGTTCTTCTTCACACCTGCTGTGTTGAGGACCAAAAGTGACCTGAGCTGCTTGGTGTCTATCTTTCCCATCACTGCCTGCGTATGGAGTTTCCCTCTAACACTGGGCACAGAAGTCCAGGCAGGGTGGAAGGCAGAGCACTAACAACAGCCACCAAAGAGACTAAACTCAGAGGTACTATGAGCTCCAGGGAACACAGAGCAAGTGACATTTCAAGTGAAACTTCAATCATTGATTTCCCAATCATACCTTGATACCACTTTTTCATTAACAGTTGTTTCCAAGTAGCCCTCCTAGGGTTGGTGATTTCTGGAGTGCTCATTGGAAGCCTTCTCCCCTTTCCTCCACTTCCTCCATGCACCGCCTGAGCCTGTGGCACAAGGATTGTGTGCATTCCAAAGTCAGAGCTGCCCATGGCAGAAGACTGGAGCTCTGAGGTCTCCTGTGCTCAGCATTGAGCAAGAAGACAGAGATGTAGAGGGTTCAGGGACGGGGCCTTGCTAAGAGGCTCAGAGGAATGCTGGAAGTCTTCTGATATCTAGATATGCAACCAGTCCACAGCATAACACCCTTACCCTTCTGCCATCCTCAGAACAAAGTAGGAGAGGTAGTCTCATGTACCATAGGCTGCTGTTTTGAGTTTTTCCCCCTAAGCTCCAAAACATCATGCCCAGTGCTGATCATTCCAATCTATCCTCCCACTTAAGAAGAAGATTGGAGGCTGAGTAGGGCCACCCTTGGCTGCTTACTACTTCACACAGCTCTACGCCACTTATTCCACCCTACCCTTTCTGTTCCACCCCTTCCCCAAACCCTGGTCCCCCTCAGTTTTACAAAGGGACACGATTATAGTCATAAAGCATTTTTCCACTTCCAGCTATGGAAACACAAGGCAATTTGGAGGATTGTTGTTTGTTGCCAGGCAGTAGCTGACCTTGGAACAGCCTCCCCCAAGACTTCCTAGCCCCTGTCAGACCAGGTGATTCACTGTTCTGGCCAAACCCACTTCCCAGAAAAGGGGAAGCTCTCCACACAAACCACATTAATGGGGTTCCACCGCAGCTGCCCACTGACCACCAAGAGCCTCAGCAACCATTTGGTCTTTTATGAAAAGGCCAGTCATCCCAGAGGTTGTTTTGATGACATCATGGGCTGTCGCAGGCCCAGGCTTTTACACAGGCCCACAGGCAAACTCCATCTGCACCCCGCCTGGGCTGCCACTGGGCAGTTATTGGTTGTAGACACATCTATAAACTGTGGAGTTCATTATCTCCCTAATGCGCCCTTCTTTCTTAGATCATTAGAAAGAAACTTGACCTGACCTGTGAACTCTGAAATTGATCGTTGCCTTGAAATGGTCAACAGCCCATTTTCTAATCGATACATAGAATAATTTTATACATATTTAAATTATATATTAACTTTAATGCCTGTTAAATTTATCTACCATTTTCCTCCTGTGCTTCTTTTACATTCACTCAAACTCAAGAGGGTATATTTACCATTGGGTGGGAAGACAGTGGGGCGTCTAGTCCAAAACCTATTGAAGGAGGAAAGGGAAGTTCCATTGCTGAGCCCGAGGGAGCAGAGGACCAGGTCCTACAGCTGTACGTCCTTGTGTGGGAGAGAGTATACATGTATGCATGTGTATGAAAGCACATGTATAATGGAAATATGTACATGTGCTGGGGTGTATGTGAGAGGTGTGTGAGAATACAAGTGTACAATCCACATGTGCTGATGTGTAGGTGTGTGAGAATACAAGTGTACCTGGGAACGCGGAGGTGTGAATGCGTATGTGTGTTTTCTCTCCTATGAACTCTCTCTAAACCTGTCAGGCCAGCAGACACCTTGCCTAACCCCCAATATTGAGAATTAGATAGACTTTCCGCCCCTGATGCATATTAAAGAGCTATTGAAGCTGGGGTTTTACCTGAAAAGGCCAGACTCAGACAATTATGGTTATTCTGAGTGTGGCCTGAAATTTCTAGCACAAAGAGGGTCCCAAAAATGCTAACTATCTGGAAAAATGTCCAGAACTGCCAATGGTCTCTAAGGCAAAGGTTCTTAACTTAGTGTTTGTAAACCCTGAGACCTCTGAGGATCAATAAATCCCTTGAAACTGAAGTGTGTGTGTGTGTGTCCCCAGAAAGAAGTCTCTGTGAATTTATTAGATTTCAAAAGGTTTATGAATGTGCAAGACAGAGCCACAGCCAAGGAGATGATAGGAGATGACAGGGCAAGCCTGGCACACTCCCTTCCCCCAGGTCTAGCTCATCTAGACACAGAGAGCCCAGATCCCTGCCTTTGCTTCCAACTGAGCCGAGACTCACGGGTCTCCAGTACTTGCCAAGGACCGGGCACTTGACCAAGAGCCGCTCATACCCAGGGCAGAGCAGCACCAGGCTGCCTCTCCACAGACTCCAAGTTCAGGGTCAGCATGCCAGCGCTGCACTGCCGACCCTGACCTCACAGGGCCGAGCACTGCCAAGACACATCCTCTGCGGGGTCCCCGGGGGGGCATATAAATGGCTGTAAGCAAAACTTCTAGCAAGTAACCTTTAGTACAGTCACAGCTTTCACCCCAGTTGTTTCACGAACTGATCCTTAGGAAGTAGTGAAACTGTGCACCTCAATGAGTGCACAGCGAGGATCTCAGAGCATAAACCCCAAAACAAGCAGCAGGAAACAACCTCTGCCTCACCCTAGAGGAAGCTAAGTAAATGCAGTGAATCCCTCTGAGGCTTGCTCACCAGCAACTGCAACGCATGCTCACATTTATAAGCCACTGAACCAAGTGAACAATTTTAAGTGTCCATCCTCTATGTACAAAGTATGTTTGATAGAAATCTTCTGTAACATAGGAAAACACAATAATTATCCAGTAAAAGCATGGTGTGGTGCAATTTTTTAAAATTTTCAAATGCATAGAAAAAAAACACTGTAAGAAAATAATGCAAAGTAGTATAACAATATTCTGAGGTAGAATAATTTTTTAAATTTTCATATATTTCTTTATCTCCCAAATTTGTTATCTTCATACACTAATTGGATTTTTTTCAAGCTAAGATTAAAAATACAATTCTTTTTTGCTTTCCAGTCTATCCACAGAAGTTATCCCAAACTGATGGACTCCACGCTGCTTGCTTCCTGCCTCTTGGAAGTAGTACCAGGCAACTCTAAAGCCTCACAGAGGAGACTTGCATGTGCCTCCTTAATAAAAGCAAAGCAGAACTTACCTCACCTATGCCTGTCCATTCCTACATTCCTCGTGGACTCCCAGAATCCTGCACCAGGAAGTCCGCTTAACTTCTTCCCCTGTCCTCTGTTCACTCAACAGCAGCCCAATCCCTCATTGATAAATAAGCATCAAATTTAGATGAAAGAACATAACCTGGATTTTTTTTTCTTCCATGTGAAAGCAAGAGAAGGGGGCTGGGCAGGACAGAAACAAGAGGAAGAGGACCAGCCTTACTTACATAGGATGCTGCCTCCTTTCCTGGGAAGATCAAGGTCATCTAATATGTACCTCCCTGACTTTCTCCCCTCCGCCTCAGAGTCTCCCTGCATCATTACCATCCATCCTTTTATCCTCCCCGCTGTCTCAAAAAAGACATATTCTTTTCCTTTGCCAAGATGCACCCCTCCACCTGGACTATTGATCCCATCTCCTTCCATCTCTTCCAGACCTTAGCTAGATCAATCATCCCCATGCTCTCTGGTATCCACCATCTCTCCTGCCCTGGTAACTTCCTTTTCTCTAGATTCTTGCTGTGCAGAATTCAATCTGCCCCGCTCCTTAGGAGCTGGGCCGTCTGCATAAACTCCCTTTCCCTCAATCTCCATGTCTGAAAACTGGATATAATAGCACCTACCCTATAGTTATTAGGATAAAATGAGATCCTCCCCATAAACACTTCAAAAAGGGATGTCATGTAGTAACTGTTAGCTGCACTCATTATTTTTATGGCCCTAAAACATGAACAACTGGCTCCTAGCTTGAAAATACCTTTCCTGGCACACTGTTCCTAGTCTGTTCCTTCCTTCAAAGGGAAATTTTTTTCAAGGTGGGAAGTGTTTCTGTTTCTATCAGATCTCAATATCTTACCCTCTGGGCACTATCTCCTCGAAAGCCTCCTGGCTTCCTGACAGCACAGCCTTTTTCTTGCACAACCCTATCCACGCCCACAGCCTCAATCATCATCCACACATAGAATATTCCCCTGTGAAAGGGGGATTCTTCAGCAAGCAAGAGGAGGGTGGGAGCAAACAGCTGCTGGAAAGGCTACTGAGTCTGCTAGAGCAAGACAAAGAGGAGGAAAAAGAAAAGGAAGTGAGAGCACAAGGCCTCCCTGACAGGTTGGGATACGGGAAGATGGCTGGGTCCCTGCTCCTCCAGGCTACAGCTGTTGCCAGCTGAGTGTCCTTCCTCCAGCTTGGAGTCCTGAGTCCTGCTTTCCACTGTCTTTCTTCTTCCTTGTGATGCAGTTTGCACATGTGACTCCCAAGGTGCAGCAGTAAGAAGGAAGAACAGGCAAAGGCCCCCAGATGTGCTGAAACCCAGCTCTGTCCAGCTGTGATGTCTCCTGGCTGTGATATGGTGAGGTCAGGTCTTAATGCTAATCCTGGAGGGCTATGGGGAGGACTGTGGCCACTGGTTAGTTTTGCCACCTTGATATCAATTTGTTCATCTGTGAAATGGGGTTGACAGGATGAATGAGTTGTAAATGTTTTTTAAACTACTCTGCTTTGAGAAGAGTTGGCTGCTGTCCTCTGATATACTCAGGATGTGATTTTTGATGCAATTTTAGAGGTCAATAAATTATATATATATATATATATATATATATATATATATATATATGACTTAGAAGAGCTGAGCCCAGCAGAGGGAAAATGGGTTTCATTATTGTCAGGCCAGAAGCTGCCGCCTTAAATCTGAGGCATCAGGGGCTAGTAACATTTCACCCCAGAAATGCAAATTTCTCTCTGTGAGAGACCTCTTCTCTTTAGTAGATGGCTCCTCTCCCCAGCCTGTGGCAGGCTGCATTCTCTATTTCTCTTCCCAATGAGGAAAGTTTTGCAGGGACGTGGGATGACTCAGATTTTGCCTAGCTGGGAAGAAAGATGTCAATGCTGAGGAGCAGACAGACTCTTAAATCCCTTGTCCACTTTTCCTGCCACTCCACATGAGAATAGCTGTGTGACAATGACCAAAGCCTGCTCTTCAGGACACACCAGCAGGGCGGAGCACCTGAGGTTGTTTGTGCATGTAATTAACATCCAAATAAGTGAACTTTGAATAAAATAGACCGTTCTCCCTGCTATGGGTGGGCTTCTCCCAATCAATAGAAGATCTATAGAATAAAAAAGCTGAGCAGGGAACTCCTGCTGCCAACTATTGAGCTAGGGCCTTGTCTTTTCCAGCCCTCAGATCCAGACTGAAACATCAGCTTTTTCTGGGTCTCCAGCCTGCCAACTGCAGGTCTTGGAATTTCTCAGCATCTACACTTGCATGTCAATTCTTGATAATAAATACACATATAGAAGTACACATATACTCACATACCTTTTCTGTGTGTCTTTCTAGAAAACTCAGACTAATATACTCACTAAGGCTAAAATTTCCTGGTTTGCAATTTTCCCCTTCAGATGTTGTGAAGTGGAGGCTGTAGCCAGAGCTCCTCTTGCACTGAGCATCCCAGCATAGGCCACGGGCCACAGAAGAGTGAGGATAAGTATGGAAGTCAGAAAAACGAGGTGCCTGGCACCTGAGGGCTTTCAGTGGGGGGTGGAGAATACGGTAAGCTCAACAAGGTGGAGGAGTCCGTGGTTAGCAAAACTGTTGGTAAAAAAAGGAAAAAATGGTGGCAAGACAGGGAAAGGGGATACAGCCCCCCTGTAAAAATGTCACTCCCACCCAGGGGCCCCCAACATACCATGCCACTGATGTATCTTGGCTCCCATACAGTTCACAAAATGCCCAGAGAAGACAATCTTGCCTTCTCCTTGGCGCGCCCATCACCTTGCGCAAGAGTGAAGGAACTGGGTCCTGTTGGTTGAATGCCCAACAAGCAAGTCATTTGGCTGTGGCAAGGCTGCTGGATGAATGAGGGAAACCCACAGAGGATTAGTGGGGATGAGAGGTGGAAATGGTTCCTAAAAGCAGCAAAGGCAGCAAAACTTCATGGGAGACCAGGGCTCTGGAGCCAGACTGTCAGGGTCAGAGAGAATTGTGTTGCTGACTAGCTCTATGGCCTAGGCCTTCTTAGCAATCCTGTCCTTGCTTTCTTCCTCTAAAACAAGAGTGATAGTAAAACACACACCTAAGAAGATTATTTATTCCTTATAGGAATAAATAAGTTAATGCAAGCAAGCTAACCAAGACCACCCCTGGCCCATAGTTAAATACAAAATGTGGGTCCATCAGCAATGTCACCAGGACTTTGCACAGATCTAGCAAGTGGCTCAAATTAGTGGCTTCATGTACCAAACCTGTGTGAGTTCTTCTCAGATAATTGGAGCTTCTGCAGGTCTCTCTTATTGGGGACACAGATCTGTCACCTGATTTGAACCCAGGCTCTCCCCTCAAAGAAAAGAGTAGGTCCAAATGAGGACTGTACCCACAGCATATGTCCAAAAATCTCAGACATCCCCAAATATATCTCCATGTGTCAGGAAACATAGAAGAGAAATAATAAGTCCTCCAAAGTGTTCAGCCTCACTCAAGGGGGGAGGGGAAAATTGTTTGTTGGTGCAAATATTAAACTTTCCAATTTTCTTATAACAGTAGTAGCTTCATCAGAAAGCTGGAATTGGATGCCAGATTATTATGAGGCAGGCTGTGGCTTAATCTTCTCGATGTTTTTATATTTGAGAATAAAGAGGCATTTGGCACTTATCTAAAATTACAACGGCGAGAGGAAAGCAGCCTTGCAGGTACACAGCTGTGATCTGCATATGCACACTCTTTTGAGTTCACGATGGAATCGAAAAATCAGGACATCTCAGGATCAGGCAGAGCCTCAGCGTATCCTTTCCTCTTACAAATGGGGATGCTGAGGCCAAGAAAGGCTACTGCTTACCCAATATCACTTGGTTATAGTTGTCTTTGTGGAAGTAAAATGGCTGTGAAGTAAGAAATGTGAAGTGAAACAGCTGGGCCAGGACAGGACCCACTTCGTGTTTAACAATACAGTACCCTCAGCTTTCTCTTTCTGGATAGGAATGTTCGTGAGACTCTCTTATGAGCCCTACTGTGGTCAGGCCTTGTCGACTTCACTCTCCCTTGGCTCTGCAGCCAGCCAGGTTTGCCTCCTCTGTTGCATGTGTGGCGTGCACGCTCCCTGCTCCTGATCCTGCACCAAGACCGCCCTCCTATTCTCACCACACTGATGCAAATTCTTCCTGTCCTTCAAAACCCAGTGGGACACAGCTTCTTTGAAGTTTCTCTCAACTTCTGACCACTGGGGCCACTGAGGGCACTGTGACCTGAGAGTTCACAAAGCAAGCAACTGCAGACCAAAGCCGAGAGGCACAGGGTAGAGAAGAAGCCTCGAAGCATCTCAGAGTCCTGAGCTCCCATCCCAGCTCTGCTTCATGACTTCAGGACTCTTCATTGGTTTCCTCTCTGAGCCTCAGCTTCCTCTACTACCAAAATGCTTAGTTGTTTTGAAAATTAAATCAAATTACACATCAGAACATTGCAGACAATCTCACATAGTGGGAGTTTATATTTTTGTACATTATTCAGTTAATATATGATAAACCTTTTGCCCTATACACCATCTTGGTTCTTATATAGGTACACCATACCTATATATATTCCACCTCTCATATATATACACCATCTTGGTTCTTATATAGGTAGGTTTTGTCACTACAACTACATTGCAATGAAATTCAGTAAACTCACAAAAGCAGGAGTTTTTTCCCTTTTATTTCGTAAACTATATCCAACTGCCTGGCACTATTCCTGACACATACTATCCACTCAGCAAATATTTATTTATTTATTTATTTATTTATTTATTTATTTATTTATTTTTCGGAACTGGGGATTGAACTCAAGCCCTTGTGCTTGCCAAGGAAGCGCTTATTCCACTGAGCCATCACCCCAGCCCCAAATATTTATTAAATAAATGAAAAAATACCTTTTGTTTCATTTTCTAAAGAGTTTAGGTCCACAATAAGAAGCCTGGTATTTGTACAGTGATTGACATATTTAATGCATTGCCTATGCAGAAATTTGCTACTCAGAAACTCTTATAAAGGAGGAAGGTTGGGCTTTATTATCTGTCCCCACTTAATAAGGAAGCAAACTGAGGTACAAAGTGAGAGTACAAGGGAACAACCATTTCACAAATCCAGGTCCAGTCCACTCCCAGTCACCCATACCAAATAAGAGCTCATGGAAGAACTGATTAACTTGCATGCTGATTTTGGTCCACCTGGTGAAGCATTTGATGACTGTGTGAAAAGTTCCTGGCTTCCAGAAAAAAAAAAAAAAACATATCTGAAAGTAGTGGCCAGATAAAAAGATGCCCAGGCAGGAAAGATAGGGCATTGGGAGGGAAGTGAATTAGAGAAACTCTTCCTTCAGCAAGACAAATTTGTGCAGGGAAATCATGCTTGGCTGAGGAAGCCAATTGGAAAAGAATGATAGAGGGCTGGCTCCTGAGGTTCATCAAAGTCATTTGTTGCAGGTAAGCTCATTTTTCACAGGCCAAGGGGATATTTACCTGGAGTCCACCTTTAAGGAATAGCCGACAGATTGAACGGTACAATGCTTTATTATATTTCACACCCTGGTGGTTCAAAATGATGGAGGCAGAAGGTGGGGGTGGAGCTCAGGAGGGAGACCACAGAGAAAGGCAGAGAAAGAGATATTAAAATGTCCAGCATTGGCATGTCCTACTTTGCAAGTGTCCAGGACACTCCTCAGCTGTGGCACACAAACAGCCCTACCTAGTGGAGGCTGCTGACCAGGAAGCAGAGATGCGACACAGGGTGACCTCATCCCTTCTCCCTAACTACTAGCCATACCCTGAGGCCGAGTCAGTCTCTCGGCAACTTTCAAAAATGTGTACACAGAGTTGTTGGAAAACTGAAGACTCGAGTTCTAATCCTGGTCTTCCCCTTTCTCTGATGAGTGAGTTGAACCACCCCTTTCGGGTCTTTGCCAATGGGTCTTATAGTTGACCCATTGGCAAAGAAAGAATTCTCTCCTGGTGTTCAGGCTCTGGTCCGGACCTTGCAATCTATGATTCCAAATGAGTCCAGAGACCCACCTTCCTCAGAAAATAGCCCACCTGAGCCAAGCCTCCTTCATGTCCACCTACAAGTTAGCTGCTGCCATCATCAGAAACACTGTGCTCTGAGCCAATGAAAGGAATGGTTGTCTCCTGGCATACCAGCACCAGTTAGTAACTCGCAATGTTCTCACATCCAGCAAGTCATCTTAACCCTGTGGGAAGTGATTTAGTTCTACACACAATCTACAAATGCTACCACTTGAGTGTACCCAAGTCTGTAGGTTTCCACTGTTCCCAAATCTTCAAGTCTCTATGGAAACCTCAGTTTTCATATTTTCACTCTCGATTTTGCTATCAATTTTCATCTGGGTCCCTTCAGAAACCCCCCCCCAGTGCCTTTCCCCTCTTTCTTATCAGCCTGGTCCACAATCTCAGCTAGAAGGTACACTCTTTGTTCTTTTTCTCCTTCTTCCAGCTGCCTATTCAAGATTAAAGCCATCATCCCAGCCTGACCTGCTCACCTCTGGATTTCCACCACGTGAAAGAAAGATAAATATCCTGCTCCAAAAGAGCCACAATTTTCTACCCTTAATTATTTTGTTGTACACAGTGGACCTTAATTCTTAATGGACACAACAGCTTCATTTAAGGATTTCTCTACTACACTGATGATAGCATGTCCATGGAGCTTGGCATATAACAGAGAATGGGTGAATATTTGTGGAAGAAAATGAAAGGCAGTTAATTTTTCTTTTCTGGCTCCTTCTTCCATTTCATTATCTCCTGGATATGACTGTGTGTGGAAAAGGAATATCCTATCAGCCTGGCCATAAACCCTAGGCCTGTCTACAAAATCCCCAACTGAGAAAGAGGTGTTTCTGAAGGTCTGACCAGAGGCATCTGAGCTCATTTTGATATAACCATCGCCCCATCCACAGGTGCTCACAGGAATATAAAGGATGTCAAGATTGTTTACTCCAAAATCTAAAATATGACATAATTTCAAGAGTCCAAAGGCACAAATAGGTGGAGAGCTATGGAGCATCTTGGGGTGAGAAAATAATTTCTGCCTGAGAGTAAGAATAAGTCAGGTTCTGATGAGTTGTGGACCCCTTGAGCAGGCAAGAACCTGAATGTGTAGAAGGAATAGAGACAATCCAGCAAATGAGCATGGCAGGTACAGCAGGGGGATGTCCAAACGGAAGATGTCTCTCACTTCCAAAGGATGTCCACAGGACTGTGGATATTGTTTAGACACCAGCCCTCAGAGAACACCCACAGTTTCACCACGGAGGAAATTGTTCTTTTCCCCACACCAACAAAGATGGGCATGGAGCCCAGGAAGCCCAGGTACCTGGTATTGTATTTCCTGGGAATGAGTCCAGCAGTGGAAATAGCTTTGAAAAACTCAAGTGGTTGTGAGTTCAGCAGGCCACATGCCCATGTGCATTCGTAGTCACCTGTGGAGTCCAGCCTGCCAGCATGTTATTACTCCTTCACATTCTGGAAATACCTTAGTGGTACTGGAAGCCAAGCCAGTCCCTGGAGAGAAGCTCTAGTGGTGTCAGAACTAGCCAGCGCCTTTCTGGGGGTGTTGTGTGGCGCTAAATTCTTTGCGATACATCTAGCTCCTAAGATGATACAGTGACAGGAAAGAGACTTGTTGGCCTCTGTCCAGCCCCCTTCAAGCTCACAGCGCAGTTGAAAGGGCAGGAAACTGCTCGGGGTCTCAAGGCCATAGAGAATATACACACAGAGCAACAAATAGGCAGAAGCTGTGAGACCTGGAGTGACATGACACAGATGAACAGAGACTTAGGCAAGGTCAGTTTAGGAGCACTGCCTGAGGAAGCATTTTGGGGGTCAAGTAATGGAAAATGAAGTTTCCTGTGATGGTTGTTTTGTCAGTCATCTGTGCCATATTAATGCTACGTGACAAACTCGGCAGCTTCACACAGCAAGCTCATTCACTCTTGCTCAGTGGCTGCAGGATACAGGTCCAGGTTGTGCTTGGCTCTAAGCTGTAGGTCTGACCCACCTGTGCACACTGAATGCTGGGCCCACTGGCAGCAGCAGGACCATTGGGTCATGCTCTTCCTATGGCCACAGAAAATCACAGGAGGACACGTGTTATGGTTTTGTTGAAGAATGACCCCCAACACTCTCACCTGCTTGGAGCAAAGCTTTTAGAAGATGACTGGATCAAGACAGTATTGCATCAAGGGGGCTGAATGCCTGGCTGTAGCTGGGGCTTAGCAGAAGAACACAGCAGGTCCTGGGTGCATGACCTGGAAAGTCATGTCTTCTTCCCGGGCTCCTCCATCACTCTCCCCTTCTGCCTGTCATCACATGAGCAGCCTTCCTCCTCCAGGCTTTTTATGCCTTGCAGCCAGCCAGCCATGGACTGTAACGGTGAGGTGAACTACAGTGGTACCTTGGTTCGTGAACTGAATTTTTTCCATAATTCTGGCTGCAACCAAATTGAAAGCATAAGCAATTCAGTTGCAACCCAAATTAATAATTAAGTTTTTGAACCAACATCACTATAAAACTTTCTCTCCTCCTTTAAGTTGTGAGTGTCAGGTGTTGTGTCTCAAAGAAGGGAAAATGTGACTAAGAAGACAACATGCTAATACCGTATCTGCTAGCATCAGTTCACATGGTGAAGTGCTTAGTCAGGGGAAGAGAGATACACACTGCGTCCATCATAAAGTCAAAGGAAGTCACATGGCAAAGTCCAACATCAACAGGGAAAGAAGTATGAAAGTTTTTTTTTAAATGTTTCAGTTATAGTGATACAGAAGAAAGGAAAACTATTACATATAGAAGAACTAAATAGGCAAAAACAGAGAGGTACACCTGAGTCTTGTGTAGGTGGCGAGTCAGGAGGAAATTGGTGACTACAATTAAGATAATCAGATGAGCAATTAAAATAGTAAAGGACCATCTGCTTTGGCAAATAGTGAACAACCAGGCTGGAAACATAAGAGGGTGGCCAGCCAGCCAAGATTCTCTTTCCTGGGCCCTTGTCTTTCTTGGCGAATTAAGAAACCATGAACTGGAAGTAAGAGAACTCACTCCTACGGAATATTTTCTATTACCTGATAGGGCACTTTGATACATCTATCTGTCTTGACTTCCAAAACTAGCCTTGAAACTAGACTTGGTGCTTTCAGGGGCCTACGACTGTATTTTACTTGTTTTTTGCAATCTCTGAAGAGCAGGAGTTCTGTAACCACACGCAGAATAAATAACTGAAAAGTAGACGATGCTAAGAGAATCCGGCAGCACCATTTCTAGAATAAAAAAAAAAAAAAACTGGAAAAAGTAGGTCAGCTGGACCAGCCACAATCAAGACAGTCCTATTAATAGAAAATGCAAACATTATTTAGGGACAGGAGCGTGAAATAGGAAAGGGGAAGGACACTTGAAGGTGGATGGAAATTCAGTGTTGTGTGAAAACACAAACTTGAGCAGAAATGAAATTGCTGGTGAAGTTGCCTGTTTGTAAAGAAATGTTGTCACAGGTAATGGCCCTAGGGAAGGCTTCCATGACAAATCAGTCCATCAGCTGGCTCCTGCACAGCCTGCACAGGAAACACCTGTAGAAACCTTACCAGCCACACAAGGAGGGCTGCACAGCAGCTGCTCATGCCCTGTGCCAGGCCTTGCCCTACCAGGCATTTAGCAATTCTTCCTCCAGGATAAAGGCCTTCCCTCTTGACTCCTCCAGAATTGATAATACTGGAGCCCTTACTTATCCTCAAAGAAGGATACACTTGCCCTCAGTTGACAATCTGTTCGATGTACTTCATTGAACTCTTGATCATGGTTTTTAAAATTGTCTTTTGGATATCATCTTGTATATTAGTGAAAGTGGGAGCCAAAGGTTCTGCTCCCTGT
Source organism: Tympanoctomys barrerae (assembly GCA_002564285.1). Lineage (NCBI taxonomy): Eukaryota > Metazoa > Chordata > Mammalia > Rodentia > Octodontidae > Tympanoctomys > Tympanoctomys barrerae. The sequence goes on from NDGN011487824.1 coordinate 17,123, forward strand.
GTGGAGGCATGTCACTGGCTGAAGGCTTGTATTGTGGCTTCTTACTGTGTTATGGCTTCTATGTAGATGTCCTCCCAAAAGTCTCATGGGTGGGGCTTTTCAGGTGACTGTATGTACAGCGTGTGATGGTGGAATTGAAAGTGTGTGATTAGTAAATTAGTCCACTGGTTGGCTTGGCATAGTTCTTAGTGTGAATAATTAGGCCCCACTCAGGATGTGAGTGCTACCCACCCTAAGGGCACAGAACCTGGGTGGAATATAAGGGACAGAAATTGTTGCTTATCGCTTGCTGCTTTGTCATTTGCTGTTCACCATTTTGCCATTTTCTGCCTGGCCTGCCACTCCATGAACTGTTTCTTCTCTGTGATGCCCCTCTGCCTTACCTCCCTACCTTGGAGCTGACGATAATTGACTGAAACCTTTACAACCTGTGAGCCACAATAAGTCTTTTCTTCTCCAACTTTGGGCCTTAGGTATTTTATCTCAGCAATTAGAAAAATACCTGTAGTGGCTTTGTAACTAGTGGTCAACTTATTACATCCAGCTGAATTACATTGGTACAGTGCTGGGCCTCTGTAGAGGCCCACCTGAGGATTGTTGCCAGCAGCCTTAAGGCAGAAAAGAACAAGCTGCCCGAATGTTGTTAGGGATGCTGTTTGGAAAAGCTGGTGGAGCTGTTGGAAGCTGCTAGTTCTCTTGGGCTGCTCTGCTGGAGGACCTCATCGTGTTGGCTTTCCTGATGAATTCTGGGGGAGCTCTGGTCCTCATCATTAGCATCGCTTCCTGGCTCTGGAGGGGAAGATAGTGCACTGTCAGCCTCCTGGAGAAGCTGGTCACATTGGCTTTCCTGATGAGAACTCCCCTTTCCTCATCACTGGAGCTTGGGACCTCATTGTTGCTGAGGATAACTGTAGTATTTTGGGGCAGCTCTGGCGCTTACCTTGAGCGTTGCTTCCTGGCTCCAGTTCAGATCCCTCAGCCTGCTAGCACAGATCCTTCATCC
>NDGN011487826.1:0-15498 GCA_002564285.1 Tympanoctomys barrerae
ACTGGATGGTTAAGACCAAGGTAAAGCAGGACCTATGCAACAATAGTTGTAGATTTTGGGTCTCAGAAGGTCAGTGAAATCCCCTCAGGATTTATCCTGAGATCCTAGAAGAGGTACATTCTGAGTTCAAATCTTTTCATAGACTTATTGCATGCAAATCTATTTTCTCAGTGTGAGCTTTCTCTGTATGTGTTTCTTCTGATGAGTATACATTCTAAATATTCTTATGAATTCCAGTTATGAAGTAGACTGAATTTGTGTTATGGATGCTTCTTAAAAATGCCTTTGATTACCTAAAAATGATTGAGAAAGCATTTTATAGTTTTTTTTTTCTGGAACATTTATAGTTTTAACTTTTATGAATGATTCAGTTCAAATTAATTTTTGTGTTTTTGCAAGGTAGTTTTTCATTCTCTTTTTCAAAATATACTTACCCAAGTTTTTCCGAGAATTATTTGTTGAATAAACTTACCTTCTCTGTAGAATTTCCCTGGAACTTTGCTCCTTGACTTCATGTGTTATTTTTTGAGCACTGTTCTTTCTCCCCATTGGTTTATCTTTGTGCCAGTATCATAAGGTCCTAATTACTGTAGATTTATAACAAATCGTAAGTTTGGTTATATGAATTATCTTATGCTGAGGATGGGGATGTAGTGGGGTTTCATGGAGGGCCTTGACACTGAACTACCACCTATTCCTTTGTTATATTTTATTTTAAGATAGGGTTTCACTAAATTGCTACTTGCTGAGGCTGGGCTTGGATTTGTGTTTCTCCTCCCTCAGCCTCTCAGAATCCCATAACTATAGGCATGCCCCACCGTGCCTTGCTTATTTTTGTCGAAGAATATTTTGATTATTCTAGGTGTTCTGCATTTGTGTGGAATTTTTTATAATACACTTGCTAGTGTCTACTAAAAAAAAAACTGCCAGGATTTTAATTGGATCTGCATTAAATCTTTACGTAAATATAGGGAGATGTGGATGTTACCATTATTGAGCATTTCATTTTATGAATATATTACATTTCTCTGTTTTTTTTGTATTAAAATTTGCTTGGGAATGTTCTGTAGTTTCAGTATGGTTTTACAGTTCTTTAATATATTTTGTTAAATTCATTCCCAGGCACATGTTCACCATTCCAGAATTATTTCTTGTTTCTTGTCAGTCCAGGTTTCCATATAGTATTGTTTTGCTTGAGTTTGAAGGATTTCCTGTAGCACTTCTTAAAGTGAAAGTTTGCTGGCAATAAAGTTTCAAATTTTTCTTTTCTCAAAATGTCTTTATTTGTCTTTGTTGCTGTGGTTGTTTTAATGCATTTTATTTCATGGAAAAAATAAAAAAAATTGATAACAAAATAAAAAGAGAATAACAGTAGTTATGACACTGTATATTATTATCTTGAAAGTTTTACTCACAGTACAAAATATAAAATTCTCTCATTTGTGTTAGCACACACCTTCTTTTTCAGTGAACTAAGAGGTACCAGTAGTATAACTCATTTGTGTATTTTTCCTCTTCCCCATTGTCCTTTCTCCCATCTTAATTCTTTTTCTTTTGAACAACTCTTTCCATTCCACAATATCTAGTGTACATTTTAGACCTTATTTGTTTTTTCAGTTTCTCATTCCAGGGAGACAATACAATGTTTACACATATGAGTCTGATTTATTTCACTTATGAGTATGGTCTCAAGTTACATTCATTTACCTGTAAAACTCTCAAATTTATCCCTCTTTATGGCTGAGTAGTATTCTACTGTATAAAAATACCACATCTTTTCATCCATTCCTCAGTTGATGGATACTTGGGTTGTTTCCAAGATTTAGTTATTATAAATTGTGCTGCTATAAACATATAGGTGCATATCTATTATAGGTACATATCTATTGCTGTTGTATACTTTTAATTCTCCTGAGAAGATACCCAGGAGGGGAATAGCTGGGTTGAATGGGAACTCTAATCCTAGATTTTTGAGGATTCCCTATATTGATTTCCAGAACAGTTACTTTATTCTGCATTTCCACTAACAGTAGAGAAGGGTTCCCTTTTCATCACAGTCGCTATAACTCTTATTATTGTTGATTTCTGATGATAACCCTTCTTTCTGAGGTGAGATGGAATGTCAGTGCTGTTTTAATTTACAGCTCTTAGATGATCAGTGATGTTGAACATTATTTTCATATATTTATTTACCATTCGTATTTCTTCAACTGACAAATATGAATTCATTTCAGATGCCCATTTCTGTACTGGTCTTTGAAATTGGGGGCTTCTGAGTTTTTTTTAATTCTTTATGTGTTCTAGATATAAGACCTTTCAGGGAAAATTGGCTTAATCTTTTTTCCCACTGTGGGCTGTCTTTTCACTTTGTTGGTGATTTCTTTTGATATTGAAAAGCTTTCAAAACAAGATGAGATCCAAGGTGTTGATTCACTGAAGTATTTCTTGTGCAGTCTGGGTTTTATTCATGAACTCTCTATCTATGCCTGTGTCTTCAAGATTTCTACCTACTTTCCTTGCCAGTAGATTTAGTGTTTCTCTTTTGATATTTAGATCTTTAACCCATTTTGACTTTAGTTTAGTGCATGGTGATAGACATAGGTCTAGTTTTAGTCTTTGGCGTGTAGAAAACAAGTTGTACTAGCATCATTAATTATTAGCATCATTTATTAAAGAGGCTGTCCTTCTTCCAGTGAATATTTGGCCTCTTTGTTAAAGATAAGTTGGCTGAGTGTGTTTGTAGTTGTGTCTACATCTCCTAATTTGTTCCTTTGGTCCCCAGGTCTGCTTTTATTTATTTATTTTTTTCCCAGTGCCATGCTGACTTTATACCAGTGGTTTTAGTATAGCTTCAAGTCAGGGATTGTGATATCCCCTACCTTGCCTTTGTTACCCAGATTGACTTTGCTATTGTAAGTCTCTTCTGTTTCCAAATGAATTTTATGAATGTTTTCTCTAGTTCTGTGAGATATACCGATGATATTGTGATCAAGATTGCATTAAATATGTGCCTTTATTTGATCTTCAGTTTTTGAATTTTATTTGCACGGATGTAGAATTCTAAATTGGTGAGTTTGTTATTTAGCTTGGTTCAGCACTTTATATTATTTCATTGTTTTCTAACCTCCAGATTGTTGTATGAAAAGACACGTCTCATTTTTACCAGTATTCTCCCGAATAAGATTGTCTTATTTTCTCCTTTATTTTTTTTAAGATTTTTCAATATCTTTTGTTATTCAAGAGTTCTTTATGATTGTAGTATATCTTTACTGTGCTACTGTAGGGAAATTACCACCAACAGTGTTTTAAGATAATATACTTCTATTCTTTTATAGTTAGGGTGTCCAGAAGTCTGGAACAGAAAGTTAGTGCTGTGCTACTTCTGGAGATTACGTAGGAGGATCCATGTCCTGGTCTCTTCCAGATTCTGGGCATTGGCTTCATTTTTTTGGCATGTGGCCTGTTCACTCTAAGCTCGTAGCATCTTCCACTTCTCTCTTTTACCTCATTCTTTCCCTCTTAAGTACATTTGTGGGCCTGCTTGGATTTCACACAATTTTCCTAGTTCCCCATCCTTACTTTGTTCAAAACAGAAATAGCCCTTTGCCTCCAGGGGCCTTCTAGCTTCTTGGAACTAGAACCTTGGCATCTCTCTGAGAGTTGTGTGGGTGACCCCTTTTCTATCCACCGTTGTGGTTCTCCTTGTACTTACCACATTTGAAATTTGTTTGTATTGGCCCAGAAGTTTCATTTTGAAACTTCATTTAGAAATATTTTCCTCTATGTATTCTCTCCTCTTTCTTCCTCTTCTTATTCATCTATATCATTTTAGATTGCGTATTGTTGTCCCACTGGCCCCTAGATAAAATGAGGTGTCTCTGGCTCTGCTCTTCAGATCAATAATTTCTGTGCATCTGGTTCTGTCTCAAGGGACCTTTCCCCTGCAGTGTCCCGTTTGCTGTGAGGTCCATCTTCTGATAATCTCATCTCCTCTTCATTATGGCCTACATTCTTTTCCTTGAGGGTCCAGTCCTATTGATTATGTGCTAGGTGGATGATTCACTGAGTGCAGTCGACATAAATATTTTATTTTCACCCAGGATGTGCTATTTTAGCATCATGTTTTATTCAGGTCTCTGCTTCTTCCTTTGGGAAAAAAAAAAAAAAAAAGAAACCTCGCTACGACAAATACTAATAGGCAAGTGTTTAAAAATTATCAATAAGATATGTATTCCCAGATTTTAACATTGTGACCTCTTGCTCGAAGATACGTTCGTGATGCTGTCACTACTCTAAGTCTTTCACAATAGTGTAGGCTTTGGAGGAATGCTTGTTTAACTAGTGTTAAAGTGTGGAAATCCATTTTTCCCCCTGAATGAAACAGGCTAATGGGCTTACTACTCAGCAGACTTCTTTCATGGTTTTTTGTTTTGTTCTTGTTGTCTGCCATTAACCCTTGTTGGTAATACTTAAAATCTTCCTCTTTGAACATGTGAAAGAGATATATGGATACAATAACCCCAGTGAGAAGAGGTTGATCTTTTAAATTTTCTACCACCTTCCCTTCACATCAAGCCTGGGGACTAGGTCTTTTACATGTGAGCCTTTGGGAAACATCAGAATCCAAACTGCAGCATATGGGGAGAAACACTTACTCTTTCTTCTCTTCCAATTTGCTGTTTGTTTAATTGGGAAAAATGGAAAAAAATATGGATGCAATATATGCATTTATATATCTTTTCCTCCTATTGTGCAGATTTATGACCAAAGTGATAATACTAATGAGTTAGCTTGATTAAGAATATCTAAGGAGAGGGCCGGGCAGATAGCTCAGTAGGATAAGTGCTTGCCTGGCAAGCTCAGGGGCCTGAGTTCAATCCCCGGTTCCAGAAAAAGAAAAAAAAAAAAAAGAATGTCTAAGGAGAACAGTGGACTCTAAGCAGGTGCCAGGCAGTGTTCTGGATGTGTTGTATATATCGATTTATTAAACTCTTCCAGTCACTCTCTGGGATAGCTATTACTATTGTCTTCATTTTATACAATAGATGCACTTCAGGGACTGTTATAGTCTTCTTCTGAAGTCATGTTATTTGAAAGACAGTATCTAAAATTTCCATAAGAGAAACACATGTTAAGTTAAATAGATCATTGAATATCTATTCTTAATAAATCAAAGTATTATTACTGATAAACAGTTCATTCTAGAAAATTAGGATAGTGGTGTGGCTCTTAGAGCCGGTACCTTAGAGGATGTTGAGCCTTGATTAATTAAAGGTTAGAAAATAAATATGGCTAATAAGTACTTTTGAAATTGCAAATACTCTAAAGTTGTCCCCAGAATGTTTTTTTGCTGTTGTTCTGGCTAGCCTGAGATAGTGATCCTCCTGTCTCAGCCTCCCTAGCACTGGGATCACAGGTGGGCACCACCATGCCACGTTTCCATGGCCAGCATGGCATGACTGGGTTCTGGAGCTGGCAGGGCATGAGGTACCAGGGATTGAACCCAAGTCATTGCACTTGCCAGGCAGGTGCTTAACCCACTGAGCTATCTCCTCAGTCCAACGTGCCTAATTTGAAAGTCTGAAGTATGAAATGTTTCCGAATCCAAAACAAATTGAGGAACCAAAATTCAGACTTGACCTCCTGTGATCAGTTACAGTCAAAATATAGGTACACTCAAAATGTCATCAAAAATGACAGGCAGGCTATGTTGACAAAGTGTATACACTATAAAATATAAATAAATTCCATTATAGACATAAGTCCCATTCCCAAGATATCTCATTACATATATATAAATACTCTAAAGTCTAATTTTTTGATATCAAAAACATTTCTAGGCCTAAACATTTTGGTCAAGAGATACTCAACCTGTGTATGCTATTGTTTTACTTTTGAGAGTGAGGAGATGGATGCTTATACTCTAATGAATGTGCGTACCTTCTGATACTGAGGGAGTTCCCAGTCCTGTTAAATTCAAGGAAATAAGTTCCTAACTGGCAGGTTTTGCACTTTTATCTGTCATTAGGTCTACTCAAGATAGGGAGAAATGAACAGAATTGTGTTTGCACTAATGGGTGAACCACACATTGAAAGGAAATGAAAACAAGAGTTATGTTGGAAAGGGTTGAGGTGGTAGCAGTTCAGATCCATAGAGTAACTGAAATTAACAGTTCAACGTAAATCACTGAATAGTAGAGATTGAGGTGCCAGGTCAAAGGGATTTTAGGAACCACTCATTGCATTCTCTCTCCTTTCTTGGTTTCCTACTAACTGAAAAAATGTGCAAATCATACTCTTCATGTTTCAATTATTTTTTTTCCTCTTTTTGTCCCTTTGCTTTGCCTTTCTCTTTACATTTAAAGTCAAATTTCCACCTAGGAAATAAATGCAGAAATAGTTTAACATATCAACTAAAACCAAAGATCTGGCTGCCAAAATAGTGGAAATTGACTTCTTAAATCTGAGTTAACAAGGTTGATTTTTCTCCCCTATTCATAAAGAATAGACATGGTGAGAAGCTGACAACACATTTTCCTTTTAAGACCACATTGTTTAGATTTTGTGCTAGTTAGTATTTAGCAACATTTGAAATTTGACTTCATTATGAACTGATTGAAACATAGTAATCAGGTATCTTCTAGGACTAAATATACCCAAAACTAATGTCATGGAAGTGCTACTCATTTGTCCATACCTAAGAATACATGGATCCACCAAAATATGTGTACAAGAAAGTTTATATGATAAATAGCCCTAAACCAGAAACAAGTATTAACCTATTGATGAAGAATGTATAAATATAACATGCTATATATTGGGGAATTGTAATGATGAGCAGAAGATGTCCGATGCAAGAGTACTTATGTATGCTTTCTTTTGCATAAAGTTGAAGTTCAGGTCAAATTCATCTATGGTGATAGAAGTTAGTAGTAGTTATCCTTTAGTTCTTGGAAGGACTGGAGCTAGTTGCGTAGGGGCAGTGGGAGCATCGTAGTTGTTATAAAATTTTTAAAGCTTGATCAATGCCAAGGTTCCCATGTACATATAAAAATATTCACTAGGCCAAGTCATCGAATGTGTGTATGTATATTATGCATGAAAAATGATGCGTCCATAAAACATGATTTTATCCATAAAAAGAGAAATGATATTTAGTATACTACTTTTCAAAGTCAGAGAAGACACAAATTTATTGCTTCTAGAAGTGTTTCTTATATTGACTTCAGTCTCCATTCTGTGACTTCCACAGTGAACTGAACTTTTACGATATTTAATTTTAATCCTTTAAGCTACTTTACTTTCCAGAATGGTTTCAATTGAGTAATCAATATTAGCCTTTATTTCATTTACTTTGTACAGCTTGGAAATAGCTTGAGGAAGTTTTAGGTGAAAAGGGTAACAGCACTTAAACTTGAAAATTCATCAAGGATGAACTGCTTACTAAAGAATTTTTTTAAAATTAGGTTAATAGAGTGTGGAAACTGGTGAACCATGTGCATTATCCTCTTTGTCATCTTTTATGATACTCTGATTATTTACTGGGAATAGAGAACACAGGAAAATTTTCATGTTAAATTAGCATAATTCAATTTAGATTTAAAATGCATAAAACAAAAAAAAATATCTGTGGGGATTCATGACAGAGCTCATCAGAAGTGTTAAATGGTCAGCTGACTTGTAATAATTGTTCACCCAGGTTTCTCTTTATACTAGTGGCCAGTGAATTTCACTGTGTTTCCCAAGGGTCCTTTGGCTGTGTCGCATTCTGAAGTTGCTCTAACAACCTCATCTTTCCTTAACAGGCTGCCCTGCAAGTCGGGGGCCATGGAGAACGGCTCCACCAGTGTCGGGAGGTCATGCTTCTGACCTACAAGTCCATCCCCATGCAAGTGGACGGAGAGCCGTGTAGGTTGGCCCCAGCTATGATTCGGATCTCCTTGAGAAATCAGGCCAACATGGTACAGAAGAGCAAGAGGAGAACGTCCATGCCTTTACTCAACGAGTGAGTGAGCTCCTCCCCTACCTGGGGTGACGCGAGACCTTGCAGCGCAGATCGCAGAGCATGTGCTTGGTCTGGGGAACCTCACTGTGTGGGGAAGGGGGGACAAGTCCAGCAAAGTCCACAGTTTCGTAGTCTCCCCTGTGCCGGCAGGTATCTTTTTCCTTGTTTCTTAGGCAGTCACTTGACCCTTCTTTCAGAAACCATTGCTGTTATGTAAGATGGATGACTCTTCCCTGACCACTTGGTCTGTGCAGATGCAGAGTAGCAGAACACAGTAGCACAATGATTCTGGGGTCACATGACATTGCGCAGAGCATGCCCTGTGATGGCTTAGTTTGGGGGGCATGTCGTTAGCCTGCTCTCTACTCGAGTCCCTTGGAAAGCATTGCTCTCTTGGGTAGCAGGGGCCTAGGCCAGTTGCCCATTAGCAAGTGGCCCTTCCTATTGTTTCTCTTTTGGGGTCCTGTGTGCTCTGCTGTGTGGAATCAGATTTGCCTTTCTGGGTAGCATCCAGTTGCGCAGACCTGACCTGATTAGCTACTTCTAAGAACCTAGTTTCTCTCTGGAAATCTTCCCTGTGTTAAGTACTTTTGTTTTTGTTTTGGTACTGGGGATCAAACTCAGGATCTTGCATTTGCCAGGCAGGCACTTTTGCCACTGAGCTATCTCTCCAGCCCTGTGTTAGGTGTTTTGATGAACCAATTTAAGGTAAGGCAGTAATGCCTGGGTGAATTAGAATGCTGATTCATTGTATCATGAATCTTCCTACTGTGGGTGTTTGAGTTGTTAGTTTGGGTTGGAGACATGGGTGAACAAAGGAGGGGCTTGGGGTGTCCTTTGAGTGTCTTCTGTATATATTGCAGTATGGCTAAGGCCTTTTCAGAGCTTAACTTTGGATTGTCCCCTGCTACACAGAGGGGCCCACAAAAGATGTGGCCCGGGATGCACAGTCACTGAACGGCTGGCTTCCTCTTGGTGCCTAAGAAGCAGGGCCGCTTCACCACATGTTCACGAAGCCAACATCATGGTCTCCAGCAATTCTCTAGAATGACCAGTGACATAGGCACCCCGGCCCCTGCCACCTCCCTCAGCAGTGGCAGTTGTGAAGGAACAGCAGCGGACAGTGCCCACCATGTATTTCAGCATCTGCTTCTGAGTCTTAGGCTGGGATGAAAGATCTTTTCCCTTCTCCTCCTAGAATGCTGCCCATGACGTTTTCCAGAACCGCTGTTGAGTTGTATTTCTTGCTTTATTTGTGTTTTACAGGCAGTGAAACTCCTGGCTAATTTATGATGCTTTTCTTCCTCTTTGCCTTGTCCCTCTTTTAGGCAGAGTATATAATTGCTGAGTTTATCCATTAAGAAAGCTGGCGTGGCAGCAGTTGCCCGTGGCTTACCAGAGTTCCTCTAGGAATTTCACACTTAAGCCAGAAACCACTGCTTGGAAGAAATATGTTTGGTACGTGGTCTGCTAAGAAGCTGTGATCAAGCTAGAAGTATTTTAGATTTATAAATAGAAACAAACTCAGGGTCTCGTACCTACTGACTCCTAATAACCATCTCAGACGGGCATTGCTTTACAAACAACTCTAACTCTTGTATTAAGAGAGAATTTGCACTTGCTCCATACCAATACTAAATTGGGGCTTTCTTCACCTAAAAAGATAAACAGACCTTGTCCAGGTTTGGTGGTGCGTGCCTGTGATCCCAGCAGTATTCAAGTGAGGCAGGAGGATCACAAATCTAAGTGCAGTTTGGGCAACTTAGCAAGACCCTTACAAGATACAAATTAAAGGGCTGTGGATTTAGCTCCTATGAGGGGCTTGAATTCCATCCCTAGTGCCCCCCAAAATACACATACATTTTTTTTTCTGCCACACATAATATAATGAGGTTCAAGCAGCAGCCTCAACTTAAAAACAGAAAAGCAGATACTTCCCACCAGGGGGCAGGGCTGTCCCCATCAAAGCATTCAGAGACCCTAAAAAGGATCAGAATGAAATAAAATAATAGCATTCATTAACAACAACAACAAATATATATTTAAAATTTATTTAATGAGCATATAGGAAAAATGATTATTCAACACAATACCTTAAGAAAATCAATCCAGATAACTCATTTTCCAAAGAAAGCAAAAACCTATTTTCCTTGTCACACTTGCTCGCTAAACCTTGGTTTCTCCCACCTTAATCTTCTTCACCTTCTGCGATCTTACTGTTTTCATCTCAAGAGAAACCCTTGCTTTGGAATCTAACTTTGCCCACTGGCTTTAGTCTCAGAGTTCACGGCCTAGCCCACGGCTTGCTGCTGCCCATTATACCGGCTGGGTTTTTCAGTAAAGCAGGAATAATGGTTTTTATGAGAGTGGAAATCCTATTTTTCTTAGCTTCACAGACTTTTTCATTTCTGTCTCCCTCCTCCTTCTCTCCCTGTGCCCCAGAATGAGTTTTGTCCCTAGAGCAGTGGCCTGTGCCCTTGTCAGAACACTTCACCCTGGTTGTTCCTCTTGCAGAGAACTCTCCTCTACAACTCTCTGTCTCTCTGTCTCTCTCTGTCTCTGCCTCTCTGTCTTTGTCTCTCACTGTCTCTGTCTCTCTGGCTCTGGCTCTGTCTGTCTCTCTGTTTCTATCTCTGTCTTTCTGTCTCTGTTTGCCACTGTCTGTCTCTATATTTATCTCTGTGTGTTTCTGTTTGTCTGTCTTTGTCTCTCTCTAGCTCTCTCTGTCTTTATCTCTTTGTCTCTGTCTTTGTCTCTCTGTCTGTCTCTATCTTTATCTCTCTCTCTGTCTCTCCCTGTCTCTGTCTCTCTCTCTCTTTCTCTGGTTGTTTTTGTCTTTGTCTCTCTCTGTCTCTGTCTCTGTCTTTATCTCTGTCTGTTTCTGTCTATTTGTCTGTCTCTATCTTTATCTCTCTCTGTCTCTGGATGTTTCTCTTTGTCTCTTTCTGTCTCTGTCTCTAGCTCTCTCTTTGTCTCTGTCTCTGCCCCCTCTCTCTCTGTTCAGAACTCCCCTGAAGCATCACCATCCCTGAGTGCCCTCTACTGTGCACTTCCGCTGTTAGATGCCCTTCCTGGTGCTCCTCGTAGCTTCTCTCACCCACTTCCAACTCATCATTACTGGGGCCGGGGAGATGGCTCAGTGGAATAAGCGCTTCCCTGGCAAGGGCAAGGGCCTGAGTTCAATCCCCGGTTCCACAAAAACAAAAACAAAAACCAACTCATCATTACTAAAACAGGGCGATCTTTGGCTGGCTCATCTGTGTTCTGTTGGGAGGACCAAGGGTTCTCACCGTAGAGCTTCCTCCCAGTGCTTGGCCTCACTTCTGTGACATGGTTACCTATTGAGTTAGTGGATCACACTGAAGAGGCTGTTCTGCTACATTTCTCAGAAATCATTATTAAGAGAATAGAAACCTAAAATATCATGAATATAATAAATATACTGCAGAATGCTTTCAGTCCATTTTATTATAGGTCAAAGGCAAATGTTGAATAATTTCACAATATAGTTTGTGCAGAAGCTGAAAGGAATTCCCCTGAGAAATAGGGAAGTACTGGTCTTCATGATGCCACCATAAAAAACAAATTCTTTGTTTTTTAAAAAAAGAATTTACTAAAAAAAATTCTTGACTTCAAGTAATATCATTTCTTATCAGTGCATGCTAACTAAACTACTAGGCCTGTTCCTCACCCCCCACTTGTTACAGGAGTGTGTTCCATTCATCAGAGTAGGAATCTGCATAGAGTGTCTGCCGTCCTACAGTACCATCCTCCCCTCAAACAGCAGAGTAGCATTTACTACATTCACACTGATATTTTAGTGACATGGTAGCCGGATCCATTTGCTTATGTTCTGTATCTGTGAGGTGCCCTTGAAGGGTCTCAGAAGCTGAAAACAAACTGGCGTACTATACAGGGAGGTCTGTAGCTGTTACCATTAAAATCACTAGTAGTTAAGGCTAAGTTATGAAGGACAGTCGTTTTATCCAAATACAGGTGGTGAGTTAGCGACCCTCCAATTGGGCAACTGGGTTCCATCATCCCGGGCTGTGAGGTATTACTGATTGGAATGCAGCACTTCACGGATACCACAGAGAGCTAGAGTTCCCTCAGCGTAACCTTCTAGGAGAAGCAGTGTGCTCAGCACAACACACAGATCTCAGAGCTGGGCCTCTTGTGGTTCCAGTAAAAAAATATTTAAATAGAAAGCAGAGAATGATAATGGAGAAGGAACCTTGGTGGTTTATTGTCATACATTTTACACTTTGTCTTTTCCAATAGCCACTGTAGACCCTCCCTTTTACAAAAGAAAAGAGAAAGGCTGTGAGGCGTGGCTCTACAGTTTCAGGTTTTTGTCCAGGTGGGGGTGGAATTACAGCACCACAGTGATGGCGTTAGGCTTCGTGGTAACACGTCCGTCCAGAGCTCTTCAAAAGCCTGCTCCATTTAAATGAAGAACACTGAAGGTCTCTCTGAGGCGGTCTTTCAGATGCTAGAGTTCTCACAGACCTGGGGAATCATGAGGGCTCAGGAAAGCACTGCTCTAACTGATGACCTCAAGGGGGATTGGCCAGCCCGCTGGCCCTGACTGATGTGGGTGTGCTTCTGCTCCCCATGGCGTCTCAGTTGACCTGTAGAAGGGGTGTCTGGTCACCTCTCTGTGCCTGCCCTCCTGCGCTGGCCTTGCACTCTAGTCTGTGGCTTGCCTGGAACCAGCCCCTTTCATGTGTCCTGTCAGCTCCATCGCTACTGTACCACCGGCTTTTCTGGATTATTTCCGTGGCTGGCTTGATTTTCCTTTTTCTTTGGTTCACTGTTGGTGACACGCTCATTTAATTTCTGTTTAAACTTTGTGTGTCTCTCTTTCTCTCCCCGGCCTGGTCCTTGTCTGTCTACGCTGTCCTGCTGCCTCTGTCTTCGCTGCTCATTTCCCTGCTGCCTCTAGCATCCACCAGGTGCAAGCTGCGGACCTGCGGCGAGTGTCTGCTCCCCCCGGCTCCTTCACCATGTGAGTACAGCGCCGTTCCGTTTTTACATTTTGTCCCCACCTCTTCTCCTCAGGGTTAGATACCCATGGCGTCCTTCTCCTACACAGCTCTGCTGCTCAGATAAGAAGCCCTCCTAACCACACTTGCTCTCTTGTTCCTTTCTTGGATTTGAAATGGAGCCGTGAAGCCTTCAGGTCCCTCGTGTCTCCATCTTCCAGGAATTAGGGCTCCACATTTTAATTACATGCTTCAGAGCCCGTGATTGCATGGGGTTGTGGAGCATTCCATGCGAGGCATTGCTTTCGTGGGAAAGGTGACATTACCACTAGGCCCTTCCCTTACCTGTATGTAACTCAAGGATGGGTTTGAGCAAGTACCTGTGATCCTTGGTGTGTGGACAGAGCCTAAAATTTACCTGTGGAGTTCTGAGGGTGACGCATGGACACGTTGCTGGGTTGAGAATCCATAGAGGTCATCAGAGATCCCCAGCGGTCACTGAGCTAGAACGTTGTATTTTTCTGCATATGTAGTAGTTTGTGATTAATATTCTAGGGTACTGTTTCTTTCTGGTGAAATCAGAGGGACACTTAAGGAATTCTGGATACTATTCCTTTTGTCTTGCCCTTTCTTTTCTCCATCTAGTATATACTTACCTCCTTTATTGTGTTCCAGGTGCTACTGTGAGTGCTTTGCATGTGTTAACACCACTATGTCATATGTAACACCGTATCTGTATTGTATGCATGAAGCTGACCAAGGTCCCAGAGCTAAGAAGTCATAGACTGGTATTCACACTGGGCTGTCTGGTTTCAAAATGTATGCTTTTAATGATGTATTGTGTGTCACCTTTTCTCGACCAGGATCCTATACATTTCTCAAGACCCAGGGGAATGATGCCCTTTTTCAAAGAATTTTTTTTTCTTGAATTCTTGCCATCAGAATTGATTACCCTCTCATTGTAGTTCACTACTGATGAATCAGTTATAACTTGTAAGGCTTCATTTAGTGTTAATTAATTATGTTTACTCCCAAACTGTATATATCTCACTTTTGACTTGAGCTGTTGGAGATCATTGCTGTCATCTTTTCATGAACTTTCGCTCTTTCCCCATTTGAAAAAGGATTTGACATCAAACAATGGTTGCTAGAATGAATTAATAGAAAAAAGACATGCCTATATGTGTTTATATACTATCTAACCTGTGGTGACAGGGCAAAGTAATTTCTAAAGTTTAGTTCTATAACCTTATTTTCCACCTTGGTCTTATAGATATTCATCTGTTTATTCATTTGTTAAATTTATGTTTATTGAAAAATATTTGCTATGCTTTTGCTCAATATCAGGTACTATTTTATGCTTTTGGCTTTTATATTTTCATTTAGGATCTTAAGTGGGGATGTTCATTTCTTATTTGAAGCTCTCGTGTACTATATAATAAAGTGACTTTTATTTTTAGCTTTTTTATACTAAGGTAAATCTTCATGCTTGTTTCCATACTATAGCAGACACTAAGTTGTGGCTACTTTAAAAGTTGGATATTTATCAGCAAAATTCCATGTCGATGTGTGACACATATGAAATATTAGCTATTGCAGGCTTCATAGATAAGTGATGAAATATTTTGGAATAAGAGTTGATTATACCTGGGTGTTATTTTAGAGATCAGAAAAACAGAACTTTAGCAAATAGAGCAAGGAATGTGGAGAAAAGCCCAAGAATAACAAGGTGTATTGTCTTTTTATATCATGGCTGTGATAGCTTAGTGGTGACCCACTCTCACTCTGCTAATTGCTGTTTTCAGAGATGTTTAGGAACATCATACTTAGCTTGTGTAGGTTGTTGTGAAAGCCAGAC
Organism: Tympanoctomys barrerae; assembly: GCA_002564285.1. Lineage (NCBI taxonomy): Eukaryota > Metazoa > Chordata > Mammalia > Rodentia > Octodontidae > Tympanoctomys > Tympanoctomys barrerae. The sequence goes on from NDGN011487826.1 coordinate 14,849, forward strand.
CCCAGACCCCAGGATCAGTGGTTTGCAAGGAGTTGGGAGCTCTCTGATCAGCGATTGTCTTCTCAGAGCAACTTTATTTTTTCAACAGCTGATCCTTGCTTTCAGAGCACCTTCTTCTGATGCTCCAGAAGCAACAGGACCTATTTAAAAAGGCTTCAAGTGAACCCTCCTTTCCCCTCCCTTCTTCTCCCCTCCCTGCCCTTCTTCCTCTTCCTTCTCCTTCTTCTTTAATGCATTTGGTTGTTGCAGGGACTCACTATGCAGCTCTGACTCACAGTGATCCTCCTGTTTTTGGCCTCCCCGGTGCTGGGATTATAGGCTTGCACCATTACTCTTGGACTTTGTGGCTTGTTCAGCCTGCCCTGGGGGCAGGCCTGGAACAGCGTGTGGTGCAGGGGTTTGAACCATAGTCCCTGTGCTTGCCTAAGCTTGCCTAAGCAGGCACTTTAATCCACTGAGGTATATCACCAGCCCCTCCTTGTCTTCTTTCTCTTCTTCTTTTTAGTTTTTATACTGAGGATTGAGCCCAAGACTCTTGCAATGAGCTACATTCCTTGATCAATTATTATTTATTTATTTATTTGCAGAACCGGGGATTGAACTCAGGCCCTTGCACTTGCCAAAGAAGCACTTATTCCACTGAGCCATCT
>NDGN011487828.1:0-13721 GCA_002564285.1 Tympanoctomys barrerae
GGGTGGGCAGGCCGGAGGATCAGGGTGCCCACTGGCAGGCAGTGGCCTGAGAGCTCCGAGAGGCTGCTGGGTTGAGAGGCAGCACCTGTGCTTCCTGCCTGGCCACTACCTAGCCCGGCAGGCCTGGAGTCCTAGGGGCAGGGCCACGGCAGCGGCTCTGGCCTTGCTGGTGGCCCTCTAGAGTGACCTGAGAAACACCAAATAGCTGTTTTGAAATTCATAAATCCGAAGCCTGAAGCGGGCAGTTACATCCTAAGAAGTCCTTCCTTTGGGGAACACAAGTTAATTATTTTTTTTTGGTTCAAATGTTTACATATAATAATTATTGAGAAAAGAATTGCTCTTTTTGAATGCTGCCTAATAAGCAGCAGTGAAGTGGGTTTGCAAGAGCTGTAAGAGGCTGGAGAGAGCCTGCGGCTCCTGTAGATGCAGCTGCTGCCCTGTGGCCTGGAGCTCACGTGTATGAAGGTCTCTTGGACCCAGGAGCAACCTCGGTAGAGGTGTGAGCTGTGGACAAGGCGAGCGGTACCGTGACCGATACCGCGCTCTCTTGGGCGTGTTTTGTGAGCTCAGACCTCAGGCCTGAGGGAGTGAGAAACCCAGCAGCGAGCAGCAGGAGCTCGTAGAGCTGGGTCCTCACAGCGTGGCCAGGGGAGGGGCAAGCTGGCCAGTAACCTCCTGCTCTTGCCTGTCCAGAAACACGCCGAGGAGATCACCAAGATGCGGAGTGACTTTGAGAGGCAAGTCCGAGGTCAGTTTCCCACATGTGCACTGGGTGGCACGTGTGAGGACCCCTGTCAGAAAGTCAGTGCCCAGGATGGGGCGTAGTGGTGGTGCACGCCTGTAATCCCAGCGCTTGGGAGGCTGCAGAAGGAGGGTCACTACGAGTCCCGCCTGTGCAGTGAGACCCTGTAGACTCTGTACTAAATACATTAAAAAAAAAAAGTAATTGCCCAGACACTTGCGAACTCAGTTCTCAGCCAAAACGGGAGAGCCTATTGCCAGTGAATGAGGAGTTCCCAAGGCCTGAGACCGCTCGGAATCCCAGCGTGACCTGTTCCCGTGTGCACTCAGGCGCTGTGAATGCTGCACACTTCCTTGCTGCCGTCTGAGGTCGAGGGGAGAGCGGGCAGTGGCTCTTCCACCGTGCGAGTAGCATTCTTAGAATAGTCCTGGCTCCTGGCCGAGAAGGCTCAGTTTCAGTCTGGCTGGTTCCTAGCCCAGGCCTGGCACCTGTGGCTGGACAGCTGCCGTGGCTGGTGCCTGCTGGGCTCAGCTGACAGCTAGCAGAGAGCCCCATGCAGGTGTCTGCTGCTGTGCCCGACACTGGTGAACAGGCCGACGGCGGCCCAGGGGTGAGTGTGTCCCTGCGGGCAGCACAGGCGGAGCCCTCCCCGTCCGGCTGGGCCCGGCCGACTGCGGGCAGCACAGGCGGAGCCCTCCCCGTCCGGCTGGGCCCGGCCGACTGCCTTTGTTCTGGCCACCAGTTGCCATGGTCCCAGGCACTGGGTACGGATTCCCTCTGTCCGTGGAGCCACTGCTGCTTGTGCTTCCTTTGCTGAGCTTCTGTGTGTGCTGCTGCCTTTCAGAAATTGAGACCAAGTATGATAAGAAGATGAAGGTGCTAAGGGACGAGCTTGACCTGCGGAGAAAGACCGAGATCCATGAGGTGGAGGAGCGGAAGAACGGCCAGATCAACACCCTGATGCAGCGCCATGAAGAGGCCTTCACTGACATCAAGAACTACTACAACGATATCACACTCAATAATCTGGCGCTCATCAACTCACTCAAGGTGCCAACTGGGAGCTGGGGGACACCGTGCCTGGCCTCACACGGGCTGCAGAGCCTGGGGTCATGGAACTAGCTCTCCACGGATGGAGAAAGTGTGCAGGACTTCTGCACCACCTCAGGTGGGAGCTGTCCGCACCCAGAGCTGCGGTTGGGATGCTTGTGTGAGTGTGGGGAGTGTGAGGAAAGGGGCGGTCCTGAGGTGAGCAGATACGCCCAGGCGGAGCTGCAGTAGGCATCGCCCTGTGTCCCCGGCAGCCAGCGTGGGCAGTTACCCTTGTCCCTGGATACTGGCAGTGCAGGTTGTCTGCAGTGGAGAATGACCTTGGTGACTCTGAGCATGACACAGTCTCTCAGTTTGCTGCATCCTAGAAAATTCAGACCAGGTTAAGACTACAAAAACATTCCGGGCCTGGTGGCACACACCGTATGCCTGGCACTCCGGGAGGTTGAGGCAGGAGGATTGAAAGTTTGATCCCAGCCCAAGAAACTCAGTGACTTAATGAGACCCTTTCTCAAAATTAAAGAGGAGGGGGCCCTTTCAGCTGGAGCCATTATCTTCCAGTAATTTGCCAAAATGACCAAAACAAGGGGCAAAAGGAGGGGAGCGCGCTGTGTGTTCTCTAGGCCTTTTGGGGTTGTTCCTTTGGCCACAAGCAGGCGCATCTACATAAGGGTGGTTTTGTAGACATCAAGGGAAGGGGTTCAGTGCAAAAGGAACACCTCCCAAGTGTTACATGGCAAGCCTGGAAGTCTTCAGTGCTGCCCACCATGCTGTTGGCATTGCTGGAAACAAGCAAGTTAAGGGCAAGATACTCGCCAGGAGGATGAGTGTGCGGAGTGAGCATATTAAGCACTCAAAGAGTCGAGATAGTTTTCCAAAATGTGTCAAGGAAGATGATCAGAAAAGGACGGAAGCCAAAGAGAAAGCTTCCTGGGCTCAACTGACGCACCAGCCCGGCGCCTGCCCAGAGAGGCGCACTCCGTGAGAACAGGAACGCAGCGGCTGGGACCCTTCCTACACGTTCACGGCTGCAGCCCTGCCACTCAGCATCTAATTGGCACAAAGCGTTCCAGGTCCCACTTGAAAATAAAAGCCATCCTGTGTTGCAAGGGTGGTTTTCTTAGTGCGGGCCCAGTTTACCTCAGCAGTATTGGGAGCCGATTTCCACTGTACCTAGTAATTGGGTCTAGTTTTTACTCTTCAGTGTTTTTCTTGCCAAAAGATATTGCTGAGGTATTGTACATGTGTATACCCAAATACGCAAATATTTATAAAATATTTATATTGGCTTGAAGATCCTATAAATCACCATGGGGAAAAGATGTATCAAAATAAGTGGATGTCACTTCAGTTGAGCAAGTGGATGTCCATTTCAGTTAAATAAATTGTTTAAGGGCCAGTGAGATAGTGCAGTGGACTAAGTGCCTGCTTAGGCAAGCGCAGGGACCAGGGTTCAATCCTCAGCACCACGTGCCGTGCCAGCTGTGCCCTTGGGTGTGCTGAGCCAGTCTGGGCATGTTGGCACACACCCGTAACCCCAGCACTGGGAGGCTAAAATCGAGATCACTGCAAGTCTGAGCTGCACAGTGAGACCCTGTACCAAATACATAAATTGTTTAAAGCACCTGTAAATAAATAAAATTAAAAAAAAAAAAGAGATTAAGGCTGGGGGTATAGGTTAGTGTGAAGGTTCTGGGTTCAGTCCCAGTACCAAAACCACAGAAGTCTGTTTACACGTGGAGCAAGCCTGGGTTCTGGTGTGGGTGAGGCTGGCAGGACCTGTCTGTCCCGGGCCTCAGCCCCTCTGCACTCTGCCACACCACAGGAACAGATGGAGGACATGCGCAAGAAGGAGGAGCACCTGGAGCGGGAGATGGCCGAGGTGTCCTCGCAGAACAGGCGCCTGGCGGATCCCCTCCAGAAAGCCCGGGAGGAGATGGCTGAGATGCAGAGGAAGCTTGGAAACTATGAAAGGAACAAGCAGATCCTGACGGTGCGTGTCCTGCCAGGTCCCCTCCTTGGCACTGGTATCCTGCGCTTAGGGAGAAGCACACAGGTGACATCTCGGCTTGCCAGCCCCCCCCTCAGAGCAGGAAGGGAGAGGCCAGGAGGCTGGCTCTCCTTGGGGGACTGCGTGGGCAGCCGCATCGTGCTGCTGCAGGAGACACGGGCTCCTGTTCTGCGGCCCGCACGTCAGCCTGCGTTGCTCCAGGCGGTGCTTGCAGTCCTGCCGTCTCCCAGGTGCCAGTGTTTGAGTGCTGGGTGCTCCCTGGCCCACATCCTGTTTCCTCCCTAGAGTACAAAAGCACGTTTGAAGGTTACTGAGAAGGAGCTGAAGGACCTGCAGTGGGAACATGAGGTGCTGGAGCAGCGCTTCCTCAAGGTGAGGCCACGCGGGTCCGGGTGGGCTCTGGGCCGGAGACTGAGCTGCCTGCTTCTTACTCATGCAGCGTTTGTAAGGCCAGGTGTCTGCCAGGGCCGCAGAATTAGTGCGGCTTGAGCAGGGGCTCGGGCGGGAGGTGGCTTCTCACGCCAGCCTCGTCCTGCAGGTGCAGCAGGAGCGGGATGAGCTCTACCAGAAGTTCATGGCCGCCATCCAGGAGGTGCAGCAGAAGGCCGGCTTCAAAAACCTGTTGCTGGAGCGCAAGCTGCAGGCCCTGAACACTGCTGTGGAGAAGTGGGAGGTGCAGCTCAATGAGGTGCTGGCGGCCTGCAACCTGGACCCCTCTGCGTTGACCCTAGTGTCTCGTAAGCTTGAGGTAGGTGCAGGATGGGCTCCTTCCCGTGGGCCGTCAACTGTGCCGGGCCACCTGCAAGGGCACAGGGGCCCGTGTGTGCGCTGCAGTCTCCTCTCTCGGCGCTGCTGAGGGCTCCTGGGTTTCCTAGCCCTACTTTTTTTTGGTATCGGGAACCGAACTCAGGACTCTGCTGCCAGGCAGGCCCTTGTGCTGCTGAGCTGCATCCCAGCCCTCTAAGGCCTACTGCCTTACGAGCTGCAGTCTCTGCCCTCCAGCTGTCAAGGGTGGCTTGGGGGTCAGGCATTGCCTAGCTGTGGAAAAGTTGTTCTCAGAACTCTGGCTCTGAGCTCCCTGGCCATTAGCCAGGCCTAGCAAGGCCAGCGATGGTGGTAGCGCCTAGAGGCCCCCAGGACACACTGGCGTGGGACAGGGATGGTTCCTAGGGGGCAGGGGAGGCCTGGGCACGCAGGTGCCTCAGAGTCTGCTGCAGTGTGGGTGCGTGGAGGTGAGGCCTGCCCAGAAGCCAGGCATTCGCTCCTCTGTGTGGCGCTGCTCCACAGGAACTGTGCTGGGCCTGGGCAGGGACAGCAGTGAACAAAGCAGAGTGGCCTTGCCCACTGGCCACCTGGGGAGACAGGTGCCCTCGACAGCGAAGGCTGCAGGCTGGAACACGCACACAGCCCCTCTGTCGCCAGCTTGTGGAGCTTCTGGTGCTGGAGTGTCTCCCTGCTCTTTCCCCGCAGTGGAGAGTCCCAGAAACAGGTGACAGTGTGTGTCAGCTCTTTGGCTGACATTGGAGTCTCGACCAGTTGGGTGCCTGGTGTCAGCCAGGCCCGCGACTGGTGCCCAGTAGGCCCAGTGTGGCTTCCCAGGGCCCCTGGAGACACGTTGACTCCCAGACATGCCGGCTACTCTCAAGTTGGAAACAGCTGGTCCTTAAGCCCCAACAGCCAACTGGTCTTAGGGAAAGATGCTTCAGCACCTGGCGTCTGTCTGTGTGCGTGTGCACTGTGCCGGCCAGAGGCAGATGTGGGCCCTCGGCTTAAGGCTTCCTCATCTGCAAAGGGGCTTTTACTGGGTTACACAGGCAGGATTTCTTTTTTCTTTTCTTTCTTTTTTTTTTTTTTTTTTTTTCTTTTCTTTAAAGGAAAAAAAAATTTATTTTGGTTGAGGATTTTTGAGGTTGCGGTCCATGACCTCCTGGCCCTGTGGTATCGGGCTGTGGTGGGGGTGTATGTGTGTGTGTGTGTGTGCGTGTGCTGGAGTAGAGAGCCAGGCAGTATTCCCAGGGGTCTGCCGCACGGTTCAGCTGGACTCGCAGCCGCTCTGCCCCCGAGCCCCCAGGCCTGACTCTGTAGCTCTGCGACCCGTCACTGGAGCTGCATTCACAGCTTGCCCGCCGCTGTCCTCTCTGCCTCTTTCCTGTCCCAGTTGAGGCCTACAGCGTGGGATGTACTGAGCACCCCTCTGCCCCTGAGGAGCCTCCGGGCCTGGGGGTGCAGGACCAAAGGCCACTGTAGTGGACCTGTCTTCTGTGTCCTAGGTGCAAGGCCAGTTGGGAACCATGGAGTGTTTGGGCATACCGGAGTGGATGGGAGAGCCCTCCGTGCCCCAGGCGGAGACTCGGCACAGGGTGACTGGGCAGGGCCCAGCCGCCACAAGCCAGCCCCGTAGGACCTGCCCCTGCCAGGGAGGTTGGCAGGGCCCAAGGTGACATCCATGTGCTTCCAGCCAGGTGTGGTGTCACAGGTCACTGGGGTTGGGGGCTTGGCTCTGTCTTGCTCCTTGCCGGCCCCCATCCTAGGCAGGTAGAGAGGGAGGCCCTGGAAAGCAGAGGGGCCGTCCCCCTCCTCGAGAGGGGCAGGCCGATCCCGTGCTGCCAGGTAGGTGGGATTTGGTGGCGAGAGGCAGTCATAGCCACACTGTCACCCTAGTCTGGGCTGGTTGTAGGTCAGTCCTGCCTTTCCTAATTATGGGCAAGGGACCTCCCAGGGAAGTGACAGTGTCCCCCTGTGGGGACACTCCTCAGGATGGGCAGCTCAGGGTTTGAGGGGCTTCTCTGGACTCTGGAGCTGGCTGGGCCTGGTCTCAGGTCGCTCCCACAGCACTCCACAGACAGGACCCCTGGCAGCCTCCCCGTGTAGCAGCTCCCAGAGGCTGAGCTGTGCAGAGCCGGCCCATGGCGCTGGGGCCACTGCGGTGAAATTTGATTGATTTATTTATTTGGCTTTTCTTGAGACAGGGTCTCGCTTTATAGTTGAGGCTGACCTTGAACTCGCAGTGTGGTCCAGGCTGACCTTAAACTCTCAGCAGTCCTGCCTCAGCCTCCTCAGTGCTGGGGTTACAGGCTATGCCACCATCCTCCGTCACATGGTAAAGTTTTAAAAGTTAAAGAATACTTCTTTTCAGTTAAAAACAAGTCATGCAGTGTGGTCGCATGGCTCCACGGGTGGCGTTCGGTGGTGAGTCTGCGGCCCAGTGAGGTCTGGGCTGCGTGGCCCTCTCCACTGTGCTGTTGGTTCTCGAGGGTCCAGGGCACATCTCCCAGTGGAGCTGTAGCGTGCTCTCGGGCTTCCGCGCTGCCTGCGTGCTGTGCTTGGCCCTGGGAGGCCTTTGGTGGCCGACAACTGTGTGGCTGGGCCGAGCCTGGCCATTATTCCCTGCACTCCTTGGGACCCTCGGGGAGCCCGGACACAGCCACCCTGTCTGCCTCAGCCGGGACAAGACAGAGTTGCTGCCTCCTCCTCTCCCTAGGATGTTTTGCAGTCGAAGAACGCCACCATCAAGGACCTGCAGTACGAGCTGGCACGGGTCTGCAAGGTATGGCTGTGCCTTCCCGCTCCGCCTCGGTCTGCCACATCCTGCCTGGGGTGGTCTTGGGGCTGCCTGCGGCCCAAGTGTCCCTCGGCCGGGCACGCAGTCTGGGGTCTGCCCAGCACCTGCGTGGCCTGTGCCCTGAGCTGCTTGCGGGAGTGTCTCTCCTCGCTCTGAGTGCTGAGCCATAGAGGTTTCACCAGGCGCAGCTGCACCACAGTGTGACCCAGTGACAGCCTTGCTGCAGGCAGACTCCATCCCGGGCTGTTGTCGACTATGCCAGACTCTCCTGTTATCTGTTCTTTTTAATGCGCTGCTGGGGATGGAACCAGAGGCACTCTACCACTGAGCTATGTTCTGTGCCCTTTTTAAATTTTAAAATTTTCACAGTGTAAGTTGCCCAGAAACTTGTAGTCCTGCCTCAGCCTCCCAAGCAGCTGGGATTATGGTATCGCATCATGGGATGTAGCTCAGTGGTCCGGCACTTGCCTAGCATATGCAAGGCCCTGGAGTTTTGGGGTCCCAGCACCTCAGAAGCCCTGGACACAGGCAGCACCTGCCATAGCCCCTAGGCCCCTTGGTGTGAGTCACCGTGTCCCTCGGCCTTCCCCAAGCTGCAGGCTAACCCCAGCTTCCTGGCTGCCCGTCTTCCTTTCTCTTTGATGTTAATATTTTTCTGTACAGAATGAGGGTCATCTGCTCTATGTGCAGTTTTTCGGGGGATAACCATGACCTTCATCTGAGTCTTGGGGGTTCTGGACCTCAGAGGAAGGGGGGAACCAGGGCCCTTCACTTCTTTCTGGAGCCTGACACTGCCCACACTAGGTCTTAGCCTGGGGACTCTTTTGGGACCCTCTGGAGGGTAACTGGCCCTTTGAGCACTGCTCTGAGTCGGAACAGGCAGCTCTTGGATTGCTTAATTCATCAAACCTTTCTAAAGACCCAGCAAACTGGCTTTGTGAAAATGTGTCTTTCAGTGGGGGCATGGAGGGAGCCTGACATGGTGGCTAAGAGGGCACTTGCTGCTGGTCACCCCAGCTGTGCCTAGGCCTTGTCTCCTGGGGTGGCTGTGCCTGACCTCACCTCCCCCACACAGCCCTGCACCTGTGAAAACAGTCTTGCTGGGACATCAGAGGTTCTGCCTGCCAGGGCTGGGGGAGGGGCTGTGCGCCTCCTTGATCGATGCCCAGGGAGGCACTAGAGCCCTGGCCTCAGCCCTTAAGGTCACACGTGTGCAGGTGTTGGCGCTGGGCCTTGGTGCCTAGGAAGCCACTGGCCGATGTTGGCTTTGCCTTTCATGTGGCCCTGCTGTGTCGTCCCCTGAGCACCCCCAACTGAGCCCTGCAAGAGCCAAAGGTGCTGGCCTCAGAGCCGGCCAGGTGGATTCTTTCCTCGCTGCCTCCACCTTGTCCCCACAGGCCCACAATGACCTGCTGCGCACATACGAGGCCAAGCTCCTAGCCTTCGGGATCCCCTTGGACAACGTGGGCTTCAAGCCTCTGGAGACAGCTGTGATCGGGCAGACGCTGGGCCAGGGCCCTGCGGGACTCGTAGCTACGCCAACATAGCCACCAGCTGCTGCATGCTGCAGAACTGCCCGGCAGCTGCCCGGCTGATAACCCTTTCACATCAAGGACGAGAAGATTTTGTTTTTTAGAGTTCAACAGCAGCAAATGAAATTTTCTACAGTTTGCTTGTTTTTCTCTTGCCTGCCTCTATGGAGGAGACCTGCCTGCAGAACCTCGCCCCTGGTGTCTGATCTGTGCTGTGGCCACTCCTCCTAGCCCACCCCTGACTTCAGTGGCTCTGTGGAGGACCCCTGGTCATGCTGGCCCAGGGTGCTGCACTGTTCCTGGCCCAATACCAGAGCCGCTTTGCAGTTGCCAGTGCTGACTTTATTGACTCCTGAGTCATGGCTACCCCCTGCGACACTCCAGGGCCCCAGGAAGGACCTCCTCCAGGAAGCTGGGATCCTAGTGCCCCGTGATGAGCAGGGTGTCCCTCTGCTGTGGGCGGGGCGGACGGCCTCTCCTGGCCAGCTCTAGCTCCCTGGGTAGGTGGTATAGGACCACAGGCTCAGCAGCAGCGGCACGTGGTGCTTCTGAGTCTCGCTGGTGACGGTGAAGACAATCTGAGCGAAGCAGAGATGGCACTGGAAGGCAGTGAGATCCCAGCCCCCAACGTGCCGCAGTGCTTCTGGGAGCGCTAGCAGCCAGGCTGCAGGATGGGGTCAGCTGGAGCTTGCTGGGGACAGCCTTCTTCCCAGGGGTCCCTTCCTGGAGACAGCGCCAGGGAGGCTGGAGCCCCAGGCTTGCTGGATATCAAAGGGCCAGGTTCTTTGATCAGAGCTCCAGGTGAGGGGAGGCAGCACGGCGAGGCCCAGGAACTGCAGTATGGGCAGAGATGAAAGCCTGTCTATAAAGGAGGGTGAGTCACCCTGGGGCCAGCCGGCTGGCCGCCTCCAAAGGCCAACCCTGGGGCAGCTCTGGCACGGGCATGCCATCATGGTGGCCAGTATGCCTCTGGTCCCTGGACACCTTTCTTCTGAGAGCTCAAAGTAGGTGAGCTCACCTGCCTGTCTCTGCCGAGGAAGAGGTGGGACCCTTTTGCCCATAGCCTGGACAAGGCCTGACCCACAGGACCTGATGGGTAGTCGCAGTGGCGGGGGCCTCCGCCGTCTGTAGTCTTTACCTCTACACAGGGGTAGAAGCTCTCTTGCCCCATCTTCTTCCAATAGCCCTCAGTGTCAAATGACAGGGGCCTGGCTTCACCTGGCTCGTTCCCAGAAGGCCAGGGCAGCGGCCATCCACGTTCATGTAGCTGGAGAGAGAAGACGAGACCACAGAGGTGGGAGGAAGAATGGCTCCCCACCTCTGGTCTGCACCCCCGAGGCCCAGACACCCCTCACAGTCTCATGCCTCCGGGACACTGCTCCGCTGCCTATTAGGGAATCGCAGCCCAGAAGAGACTGAAGGGGGCATGCCTTCCACAGTACCCCTGAGCAATAATTCTTACGTTTGGTGATATATTTTTGTAGATTTTTCTTGATGTTTAAGTATATTTATTTAGAATTTTTCTATAAAACAAAATACAGATTATATGAATTGTGCTGTTTTATAATCTGCTTTTTATTTTTTGAGTCTTGCTGTGTAGTTCAGGGTGACTTCAAACTCAAAGTAGTCGCCCTGCTTCAGCCTCCTGACTGCCGGTGTTACAGGTGTGTGCCACCGTGCCCAGCTCCATAACCTCACTTTTCATGTGTCTGCTGTACCTGGCTTTTGGTCAAAATCTCTTTCCAGGCCCCCGCTCTATGGCTGTGTCCAGCTGCACTTCAGGCCAGCTGGGGCGGGCTGATCTCTTGTCCCTAGTGCTGACATCTGGCACCCATGGTCAGTTACCTTGGGGACCCTGTCACTGCAATCAGCTGCTTTTGTCTCTTTGAGGCAGCCCTGGGAGACACAGTGCGGGTAGCGCAGGGGCTGCCTGGAGGTGGGGCCTGGGCTTTGGCCCCCAGCTTTTGTGAAGGCTGAGGGGACGGAGGGAGAAAGTTGTACCCTCCAAACCTGTGGCCCCAGGGCCAGGGAGATGGCTCAGTGGAATAAGTGCTTCCCTGGCAAGCGCAAGGGCCTGAGTTCAATCCCTGGTTCTGCCAAAAAAAAAAACCTGCGGCCCTTGTGCCGCTCTGAAATGGTACTGTTCATCCCTGTTTTCAGATGAAGCCAGCTCAGAGTTAGTAGGAAGGTCAGGCTGTGAGCTGAACTGTGGGCCCCCAAGCCAGCCCTGCGCTCCTCCCTCGGTGTCCCTGGGGAGACCTGAAGGGCCCTGCTGTGGGTGCTGTCACCTGCTTTCCCTCCCTGCCCCGGGGCCTCCTACCTTTCCCTCAGGGCTGTCCACTGCAGGTCTGGATCCTCCAACCTGGACAAAAGGAGGCAGAGGCCCCGGGCCGGGAGCCCCAAGGTGGTGTCTGGCACGTGTGGTCAGCAAGCCCCGCCCTGACCCTGGGAAGGACAGCGTGAGTGCCTGGGGCCTGAGCACAGACCTGCTCCTCAGCTGGGCTTCCGGCTGCAGGAGGGCACTCCGGGCTTGTGAACAAGGCCCCAGCCCTCAGCTTTGGCCTGCTGGTGGCCGGTGCTGTATCTCTGGTTGTGTGACCCGCTTAGCCCCAGGTAACTGGGGACAGGAGCCCCAAGGGTCTGGCCTGCCCCTTATCAGGTTTGGGGGTGCCGGCAGCTGCAGCTCAGCCTGTCCTGCCCCGTGCCCCAGGGACAAGAGTGTGAATGGGTGCCGTGAGGGCGGCCTGGGGGCGGCCCCGTAGTTCCCTAAGTGCCAGGAGGGTGCAAAGGCGAGACTCAGAGAATAGCAGTTTGGAGAGAAGTCCCTCGCCAGGTGGGTAAAGTTTTCAGTTTGGCTAATCCAACAGGTCCCTCGCTGCGGTGCCCACGGGGTGCGAGGGCTGCGGAAAGAGCACAAACAAGTGAGGACTGTGTAGGTGACCGCATCCCTGTGTTCAATTGTTTGGGTGGGTGTTTTTTTGGTGCCGGGAATCAAACTCAGGACCTTGTGCTTGCAAGCGCTGCACCGCGGAGCTATATCCCCAGCCCCCTGTATTAAGATTTTATAGGTGACTTGCCCTAAAAGATTTTGGCTCTGTTGTGTAGCCTATACTATGCAAGGGAATTGTTTAAAATCTGGATCTCCTGCATTTAAGGCCATGATGTTGGCTACCGGCTGTCTGGCTCTGGCGCATGTGAACTTGAATTCCCCGCACTGGTGAAAGCCCTGGCTGCCCGAGACTAGAAACTGCAGGCCTGACTGCCCCACCCAGGACGGCTAAAGAAGCGCTCCTCTGGAAACGGCCCCCAGTGAGGGCGCAGAGCAGCGCAGGATGGCCGAGCCTAGCCAGAGCTGAGTGTGGTGAGACCCCTTAATCCTGCCGTGTGATGCCTGATAGAGCTCTGAGGACAAAATTCAGGGAGAACAAAGCAGAGGATGTTCCCCCGGGGCGCTCAGACCGAGATTGAGACTGGCTGTGGTGGTGCACCTGTAATCCCAGCTCTTGGGAAGCTGTAAACAGGCGGATCACCACTACAAGTCAGATCTAGTAGTGAGACCCTGAACACCCTGTAGACCCTTCGCTAAAATACTAAAAAAAAAGATCTCATAATTTAGAGGGCTTCTTGTATACTGCCCTTTGTCAATGACTGGTACTTTCTAAGCTTCTTAGTAAATATGCTGTGCCTGCTCAGTTCAGGGCTCGGACAAGACTTCTGAGACCGCTGTGGCCGGTTTCATCCAGCCTTGCTGTCGTTCTCGCGGGTCCATTCGATCTGCAACATAATCCCACATCCATGGGGCCGAGGCAGGAGGGACACACTGCCCACTGTGGGCAAGTGAGCAGGTCAGAGAGCCCATGTCGCATAACAAAAACTGAAAACAGGGCTGGGATGTAGGTTCACATGAAGGCCTTGGCTTCAGTCCCCAGCGCCTGTACCCCGGCCCCCAAGAAAGTAGGAAGGCTGGTGAAGTTATAGCTTCCACTAAGATGCGGAAGATCAGCTTACCCGAGCCTCACAATAAGCTCCTGATATGTACTATCCCCATGGTTCAGAGGAAGAAACTGAGGCACAAAACATTTTCGGCAGGTTACACTAAGAAGTGGCTACCACCTCAGATAAGCATTTTGGGACAAGGATATTTTTCCTCTTTAACTTTGTGTGCTTTGGGGGAACTTTTGTATGGGCTTTTATTACTTTGTCCCAAAAGTCTCCAATGCTATAAATGAACAGAGTAGAACAACAGTCAAGGGTTTGGGTGGGGGGCCCTGGGCCCATGCTCCCTTCTGGGCCTGCCTGCCTGGAGGGGCTTGTAGCAGTGGGGAGAGGTAGGTAGTGGGCCTCCTGTGTCCGCCTTCACCGTGAGGAGATGCAGCGTCCCCTTCCCAGCTCTCGAGACCCTCAGCCATGCCAGGCAGTGTGAGGAGGGCCCTCTGTGAGAACCAGGTCTGCACCGGATGGTGACTTTGGAGACGTCCCCAACAAGATGACAGGTCCTCCACCTGTCACCTGTCAGGTGGGGGCCTCCTGACACCCTCAGGCAAATTTGAAAGAGCTGTATCATGCTGACCCCTTAACATGATGTTCTCCATTCTACCCACTTTCCTGCAAATAATGGAATTTTATTCTACTTTTTGGCTTAGTAATGATACAGGGAACCTCCAAATGATACAGGGAGGGGCCAGGGAGATGTCTTGGTAGAATAGGCGCTTCCCTGGCAAGCGCAAGGGCCTGAATTCAATCCCTGGTTCCACCAAAAAACAAACAAACAAACAAACCCAAATGACACAGGGAGAAACACTGATCTCCCAGCCTAAAAGG
>NDGN011487834.1:0-20048 GCA_002564285.1 Tympanoctomys barrerae
GGCCGCTTCGAGTTCTCCCGCAAGGACCTAATCGGCCACGGCGCCTTCGCGGTGGTCTTCAAGGGCCGCCACCGCGAGGTGGGTGCGCGCTCACTAACCCTGGATCCTGCCCTCGGGAACCCTAACTTTAAAGGTCCCGCCACCCCAGGAGACCTAGTCTGGCATTCCGCTCCGGGAGCCCACCCCCAGAAATCTGCCCCGGGACCCTCTGCCCCGGGGATCCCAGCCCCGCTTGAGAGTTTTGCCCGGGCTGCTTCTGGGCTCACACTCGACGCCGTACCTGAGCCGGGACAGGGGGTCTCTGCAGGATCCCAGCCTTGAAAAGCCACTCTTGGTTTTCAGAAACATGACCTGGAGGTCGCGGTCAAGTGTATTAATAAGAAGAACCTGGCCAAGTCCCAGACGCTGCTGGGCAAGGAAATCAAGATTCTCAAGGTGAGGCGCCACCGCAGCGGGCAGGGAGGGCAGCCGGCCAGTCCCTACCTGGCTGGTGAGATGTTGGGGTTCCGTCCTAGGAGCTGAAGCACGAGAACATCGTGGCGCTGTACGACTTCCAGGTGAGGCCCCTGGCGGCTGCTGCGGGGTGGGGGAGGGGCGGTGTCACCCAGCCTGACCCCTGCCAGCTTCTGACCCGTGGAGAGTTCTGGCGGTCCCAGCCAGCGTCGCTGGGTGCCCTGTGGAGCCGGCGCCCCGGTGCGAAGCCCTGAGGCCGCCGGCGCCCTGGGGACTTCCGCCCAGTTTGGTCTGGCTCCCCGAGGTGTTGGTCGGTCCCCAGCTTGCCTGGCTGCTTGCTGGCCGGGAGAGTGGACCTCAGCACCGCGGCGCCCACTGCATGGGTGCCCGTGTCCCCGGGAACCCCCCTCGTGGCTGACCAGTGGCCCGGGCTGAGTTTGGCGTCCCAGGCAGGCCCACCTGTCTGGCCGGCGGCTTGTTTGTTGACAGTGTTCCAGGGCTCGGCATTGGCCCGGGCCTCCCTGCGTCAGCGCGGGAGGGGGAGGGCCGCCGGAGGTTCCTCGCTGGCCGGCGGTGCTGGGCCCGCTGGGCTCCTAGCCGCCACTCGAGGCCACCCGGCCCTGGCGGGCCCCAGCAGGCCGGCCCGCAGCCCAGGGCTCGCAGCGACACCCCCCGCGGGGCCCCAGGGCAGTGGAGCGGGGTTGAGGGCCCTGGGTGCCTAGCTTCGGACCGAGGCGCGGCTCGCCGGCGAAGTGCTGACTAATGGTTTTGAAAGCTGTTTACTGGGGCCACGGGACCGGCCCTGGCTGAGGGAAGTTCCCTGTGGGCGGCTTGTGTTTTGGTGGCCTCCTCCCTCTGCTGTCAGTTGTGCTGTGGCCTTGGGGGCCATGACACGTCACATGTGGGCAGGTCCAGGTCCAGTGTGACAGGGAGTACCTGGAACCTGCCCGAGACATTGTGTTCTGGGTCCAGGAGGCCAAGCACACTGTGCCCTCCCCACCTGCCCTCCTGCCCAGGCCCAGGCCTCTCCTCTGCTTCCTCCCTGCTCCATCCTTCCTCTCCCCTCCCCCATCAGAAGCCTCCAGCAGGGTCGAGGGCAGGACACAGCCTGTCCTGCCCTGGTCGCTCCACACTGTTCCCAGCATCTCCAGGTGGGCCCAGGGAGGGCAGATGGTGGTCACCTGTGCTCCTGCTGCCCAGCCCTCCAGGGTATGTCCTCTGGCTGGACACACCTGACTCTGGGCACTGCCACTTCCTCCAGTGTTGGCAACACTCCCTGTAGCTTCCTCTGCCCAGAGGAAGTGCTAAGAAATGCCACCCCCAGCACAGCCTCTCTTGGACTCTGAGGGCCACTCACCCCGTTGCGTGTGGAACTGCTCCCCTGTGCCCTTTTTTTCAGAACCTGGGATTGAGCTCAGGCCCTTGCGCTTGCCAGACAGGCGCTTATTCCACTGAGCCATCTCCCCGCCCTCCCCTGTATCCTTAACACTTGCTGGGCATGAGCACTGGAACCAAAGATGATTTGCTTGTATGCATTCCTGGCATTTTGAAACAAGATCTTACTGTTAGCTCAGGGTGGCCTTGACCTGTGTGCCCCATGCCCAGTGGTTTGGTTGCTTCTGTGTGTTTTCTTGACCAGTTAAATTGTTTTTTTGAGATAGGGTCTCACTAGGCTGGCTTTGACCTCATTCTGTTGCCCAGACTGGCTTCAAGTGGTGACAGTCCTGCCTCTGCCTTCCTCCGAAGTGCTAAGGTGCCAGGCCTGTAGCACCATGCCCAGCCCAATGTGTAATAATAGTTAACTGGGTCTGGGGACTCCAGCCTTTAATCCCAGTGCTTGGGGAGGCTGAAGCAGGAGGATCATTATTAATTCAAGGCCAGCTCAACTTCCGGAGTAAAACTTTATCTCAGAAAAACATAACAGGGGCCGGGGAGATAGCTCAGAATAAGCGCTTGCCTGGCAAGCACAAGATCCTGAGTTCAATCCCCAGTCCCCCCGCCAAAAAAAAGAAAGAAAAAAACATACAGGTGAGAAATGGTTGGGCAAGGGTGTCCCCACATTAACAGAGAGGAAGACAGTGTCTGGGTGGTTCTCTGTTCTCAGACATCCTGCATATTTGATCTGGGGACAACCATTGCTACAGCTGTTGCAGCCTTCCCTGCCACTCCTGCTGGCCTCACGTGGTTTTGTTCATTTGCGTGTGTCCGTGATTGCTGTCTTCTCACCCCTCGTCCCCGCCAGAGCGGCTCCCTGCAGGCTGTGTCGAGAGCTGGGCTCAAGGTGGGCTGTGCTGTGGACACGTGTGCGCCTTTGGCCCATCTGGCTGGGTGGCAGCACATTGGCCAGGAGTCTGGGAGGTTTCAGCCACTGTCTAGCCTGTGGCTGTCATTGACGGCACCTGGCACTCTCGACGTCACCTGCAGTGGCTGCTGAAGAGCGAGGGGCTGTTCTGGGACTCTACAGTGTTAGGACACCGCTGCAGGTGTCCTTGGTCTGAGGATGGCTTTCCGAAGCCCTCTTGATGTCCAGGCCTGTGGTTGTCTTCTGCCCAGGCCCCTTCTGTGGCACCTGTGTTCCTGGCCAGTTGTGCCAAGGGCTTGAGCCACTGTGTGTTCGGTGTCAGGACTGCACCGTGTACCTGTGGGTGTCAGTGACCTGTGTGCTGTTAAGGAGACTAGTTCTTGTGACCAGGTGTGTAGGTCCCCAGGGTTGCTTTCTTTTCTTTACTTTTTTTTTTTTTTTTTTTAAACAACAGATTTATTTATTTAGTTTGCTGGCTCAGCCTGCCCTCAGGGCGGGGCTGGGGGGTATGTGGTGCCAGGGATCGAACCGCAGTCTTCTGTGCAGTCCTCTTTAAGCTTGCTTAAGCAGGCACTTTAGACCATTGAGCTATCTCGCTGGCCCTGCTTTCTTTTCTATTGAGATTTTTTTTTTTTTTTAATTGTCTTGAGACAAGGTATCCTATGTCGTTCAGGCTGGTCTAGAACTGGGCTGCATCCCAGGCTGACCTCCAACACATGATGATTCTCCTGTTTCAGCCTCCCAGGTGCTGGAATCACAGGTACATGCTCCTGTGCCTGGCTTTTTTTTTTTGTTGTGTTGATTTCTCCATTTGAATTTCAGCCCTGGATGGAACCCAGTAGGACTCCACCCTCCCTCCCCTCTTAGCCACCAGGACTGTGAGAAAGCCGCCGGGCATCTTGCTGGGCTCTGGGCTCATCCCAGGCAGTGACTTGGGCACAGCGCGTCCTTCCCAGAGCAGGGGGGGTGCAGCCCTGAGAGTTGGGGTGCAGTGCAGGAAAGGGCCCAGGCCAGCAGGTATAGCTGCCTGCAGACTACGAGCCTTCTCTCACCGGGATACTGGTGTGGTGGTCCTGAGCCATGAAGGGATAAGGGTCCCGCAGATTGTTCTGTAAACAGTGACAGCGGTGGCGAAGTGCACTGCCTGGTAGGGAGCACGGTGCCCCAGAAGCTACCCTGGCCTCTGGCTTCTACTGTCGTGGTGACCCTCTCTCTCCCCTCAGCCCAGCCCTGCCTTTGTCCTGGCGCTTACTGCAGGTGGGGCTGTAGTCTCACTGGGGACACATGTGGTCCAGCTGGAGGGCTGCCTGCATGTCAACCTGCACGGGCCTTGTGGTGGCCCCCTCTGGCCAGGGGACTTGCTGCCTGGCTCCTTGTGGTGGTGGTCCTCTGTATGTCCTGCCCCACTCTGTGGGTCAGTGGGGCTGGGCTTGGGACCTGTGGGGACATCTGGAGCCACCATGCTCCAGGCCAGAGCTGGATGTTCCTTTCTCTGGACAGGCTGCCTCCCTTCCCTTCCCAGCAACTGAAGAGCAGGGTGGGGTGGTGGCTGTAACCGTGGCTGGGCTTTGCCACCCTTGGCTGCCACAGCTCTGGACGAGGGAAGTAGGTCAGCACCTTCCCATGTCCCCACCCACTGGGTCACCAGACTGGAGTGGGCCGGCGAGGGCGGGAGCCAGGATCCTATTAGGCAAAGCACCTTAAGGCTCCTACGTGCCCGGGCACCTGTGCGCACCTTAAGGCTCCTACGTGCCCGGGCACCTGTGCCCATTCTGGTGGCCTGTGCAGCTGCCCCTGCCACGAAGCTGGCTGCTGTCTGGCATGGTGCTTGAGGTGGTGGGCCTGTCTTCCAGGCAGTGGTTGTGTTATCCCTCAAAGGCTTTGATTCATCATGAGCCTCGATGGAGCAGGAGGGACTTAGGGTTCCCTGTCACTGTGGTGGCCCACTGAGAGGCCAGAGGCCAGGTCTGTGCTCCAGGCTGCACATCCATGCTGCTCCCTTTGAAGAGGACTGATGTGGTGCAAGATCCTGGTGTTTCTGCCACTGTCACCGCCTGTGGCCCCTGTGCCCACGGTCCCTTGCCGAGCAGGGCTGGCAGCTGGCACCAGCATCGGTGGGCCTGAGGCTGGGTGAAGTGGGGGGCCTGTACTTCCATCCCCAGCTTTGGGCTCTGGAGAGCCATGGGACCCCGGCAGTGCCCCTGCGCCTCAGCGCCCTGCTGGCCCTGGGCCTGGCTCCTGCCAGCTCTCCTGGGTGGCACTGCAGCCCAGAGGACAGCCCTTAGCTTGGCTCTGCTGCTGAGGCTGAGGAGGGTGTGTGAGCTGGCCTGCCTCGGCTGGCTCTGCTGCTGCTCAGCTGGGCGTGTCGCCTGGCTGCATCGTGCTTGTCTGTGCTTGTGGGAGGGAGTGCGTGGGGTCCTGAGCTGGGTTCTGCGGGCTGGGGGACCTGCGGTGTTCTTCAGAGCTTGGCTGGAGCGCATGCAGCAGCGCCCTGCCCACAGCTGGGTGAGGGCTTTGAGGCTCTCTGAACTTGCCTTTACGTAGGAGGGAGCCGTGGGGGAGGGGTGAGTCCCGCCTCCTGAGCCAGCCTTCAGGGAGGTAGCCCACCTCTGGGCGCAGCTGTGTCTCCAGTGCTGTCTCGGCTGTGAAGAGGGCAGGCAGGACCCTCCCTGCACCCTCTGGCTGTACTTGTCCTAGGCTGAATGGCCTGCACTGGCAAGTGCTGGAGGTCCTATGCTGGTGACTTCAGGTGGCAGGGGGCTGGGTGGGTGCTACGGCCCTGGAAGCTGTTTCTGTTTTTACCTGTCATTTCTTGTCCCTGGGCTCTCTTGGACCTGACAGCTGTCCCAAGTCTGGCACATTCTGGTCATCCGGAGCCCTGCCCTGGGACTCCCTAGCCAAGCCACAGCTGCCTGTGGTTATCTCTGCCCCACAGCTTTCCTCAAAGGTGGGGTTCGGGCGGGCCGAGGTGCAGGGAGGCCAGGCAAAGAGTGGGCGTGAGTGGGGCAGGCCCGGGCTCCCTCCAGGCTGAGAGAGCCTCCTGCCAGGCCACGGCCACGGCCTCCTGCCGTTGAATGCCTAGAGGCGCAGGAGGTGCTGGTGCCTTGCACCTTGTTGCACCTGATGGTGGGCTGCCGCATGCCAGGCTGTGTGCCCGCCCGCAGGCCTCTGAGCCCTGGAACCCCACTTGGAGTGTGGGAAAACTAGAGGGAGAGTAAGAAGCATGGATCCCCAGACGCCCGGCCTGTGCACTGTGGTCACAGGGTTGCTTCGGTGCTTGCTGTTGGCAGAGCCGCCCCAGCAGTGGGTGAGAAGACACTGTCTAAACGTAGATTTGCAGGGTGGGCAGCTTGTCTGGCCTGGGCCTCCATGAATCTTGAAAAGTGGGTGTTTGTGCTGGTCACTCACTTGTTGCCTGGTTCTGTGGAGGGCTTTGCTCAGCTAGGTGTGTACTGCCCAGAGGCTGGCAGGAACAGGGCAGGGACAGGTGCCTTGGGCCGGGGCCCAGGCTTGGTGGCCAAGCACCCTGCTGCTGGCTCAGCCTGGGTGCGCCAGCCCCTCCGTGTCAGTACCTGGGCTTGCCGCTGCCCTGTGGCTGGGAGAGGCTGTACAGAATGCAGCGTGGCGTTCTGGAGACCGTGGGCTGCTGCCCTGTTGTTCACATGCACGTTCCTTTATTTGGCTCCGTAGTATGGATTGAGCCCAGGACCTGGGTACTGAGCTCTGGTTCTAGCCCTTTTTCTTAGAGACAGACACTCATTAGGTTACTAAACTGCCCAAGCAGGGCTCAGTTTAGGGTTCTGCCTGTCTCTGAGTGCTGGGTCACCACACCCATTCCAGGCTCACGTTTCAGTTGGAACAGACACGAGACACGATGAGCACACACCTCCAGAGTTGGCCGGGTGGGGAGGTCCTGCCTCTGGTGTAATCCTGAGTCCTGGCTTGGTGTGTCAGTTGTACCCTGAGACCCAGGAGGTGGGTGGTGTGCTGAGGGCATCTGAGGTGACCCCTGCTCCATCCCTTAAAGCTTCTCTTTCCTGTAGGAAATGGCCAACTCTGTCTACCTGGTCATGGAGGTGAGCCTGGACCTTGTCAGAAGAGGGTGTTGTGGGAAGGGCTGGGGCTGGGGCTGGGGCTGGGATTGGAGACCCGGCTGTGCCTGGACACCCGTCCCTGTCTTCCTTCAGTACTGCAACGGTGGCGATCTAGCCGACTACCTGCACAGTGAGTGAGACCTTGGCCAGCAGGCAGCCCTTGCTCGTGGGAGGTGGATGGGGGTATGCTCTCTGTATCCTGGTGCCCTGCCATGCTGGACCTGCCCACCTTCTGCCCAGACCAGGATCTAGTGCAAGTCCTTGCAGGGGAGTTGGCTTGCTTCCAGGGTTTTGGCTCTGGGTGAGACAAGGAGGGTGAAATAGCTAGTGAGGGTGGCTGTGTAGGAGATGTGGTGGTACCCTATGCCTGCAAATAGGAACATAGGAAGTGAGGTAGGGTGGTGCTGCAGGACTGGGGTGCCAGGGTGGGGTGAGCAGAAAGTTTGAGGGGCCTAATTGGGGGAATCATCTGTTCTGGCGTTCGGATGTGGCACCAGAGTGGGGAGTGGGGGTGGTGGTTTCTAACACGAGGCTGCAGAGCAGCCTAACACGGCTCCCCAGGCGGAGGTTCCCATAGCTGACTTTGGTTCTCTCTGCTCTGAGGGTGAGAGTGTTCCCTCTGCTGGGGTGCTGGGTTCTTTCTTGTCCCCACTCTGGGCACCCTGGCTCTCTGCTGAGCCTTCAGGGTGGACTACTGCCGGGGGAGAGAAGCAGGTCCCAAAGAGGGTGCTCCCATACACCCTTGTGCTCGTGTCCTGGCTGCACTGCCACCTGCTGGTCACGATGGGCACCCCGAACCTGCTTTTCCCTGCAGCCATGCGGACCCTGAGCGAGGACACCATCAGGCTTTTCCTGCAGCAGATCGCGGGTGCCATGCGGCTGCTGCACAGCAAGGGCATCATTCATCGTGACCTGAAACCGCAGAACATCTTGCTGTCCAACTCTGGGGGGCGCCGTTCGAACCCCAACAACATTCGCGTCAAGATTGGTGAGCCCCGGGCAGTGGCACTGCCACAGGGACGCGCTGCCCCCACGTGCTGGCCACTGCCCTGTGCTTCTCTTTCTGCAGCTGACTTCGGGTTCGCCCGCTACCTGCAGAGCAACATGATGGCGGCCACGCTGTGCGGCTCTCCCATGTACATGGTACGTCCCTGTGCAGACAGGCCTGCCAGAGCCCTGCTGGGCTCCCAGCTCTCTTCCCGTGGCACCTGGCTGGGTCGCTGTGCACCACAGCACCAACCTGTCCTCTGGCCTCAGGCTCCCGAGGTCATCATGTCCCAGCACTACGACGGGAAGGCAGACCTGTGGAGCATCGGCACCATCGTCTACCAGTGCCTGACAGGAAAGGCCCCGTTTCAGGTGGGCAAGGCCTGTGGCCTGGAGCAGGGGAATGGGCTGCTCAGGTTGTTGGCTCTGGGCTGGGTTTGGTCTGTTTGCTGTGAGAGGGCCCCAAGGGCCATGTGGCATGAAGCTCTGGTGTATTTGCTTCCCTGCTTGCACTGTGGCCCCAACATGCCAGACCTGCCATCAGCGGCCAGGAGGGCACAGTGTAGGGCGGGCACTGGGCTCCCTGTGACCTGGTGGGGCTGGCTGGGATGTGGGCCCAGTGTGCCAGGCTGAGGCAGGGGCTGGCTCATGCTGCTGTCCCTGCAGGCCAGCAGTCCTCAGGACCTGCGACTGTTCTATGAGAAAAACAAGACACTGGTCCCTGTGTAAGCACTCCGCCTCCCCCGGTGTTCCCCTGTTGATCCTGCCCCAGTTGCTCCAGTTCTCCCAGCTCAGCTCTGCCTGCCTGCCTTCCTTCCCAGCATCCCCCGAGAGACCTCGGCACCCCTTCGGCAGCTGCTCCTGGCACTCCTGCAACGCAGCCCTAAAGACCGCATGGACTTTGGTAAGCAGCTATGGCCCAGCCATACCCCAGGCCCTGGGTGGGTGGGGGTGCCCAGCTGCAGGGCCACAGCCTGGGTGCTCTCCCTGGGCCCTTAGGTGGGTGGAGTGCCCAGCTGCAGGGCCACAGCCCGGGCGCCCTCCCTCAGGTTGGTCAGGCTGGCGAGGTGGGCTCCCAGGGCTGGGCTCTGTGGTGGTCTGAGGCTGCCTCTCTCCCACAGATGAGTTCTTCCACCACCCTTTCCTGGACACCAGCACCTCCATTAAGAAGTGTGAGTTGGGGCAGGAGGGAGGTGGGCCTTGCCTGCTGCCTGTTGGGTGAGGCACCTCCTGCTGGGCAGAAGTGGCATGGTGTGCAGGTCTGGGGTGGGGGCTGATGCCACTTGGTCTTGGCACTGGCGCCTGATCTGGGTGATGACTGCCAGGGCTCGGAGGGCCAGTGTCGTCAGGGTCACAGTCATGGCTGGGGGTGGGGCGCTCGCTTAGCCCCACCTGGTCCAGCTAGAGCACTGGGAGCTGTCACGGGTGATGCTTGAGGGCACCTACCTTGGGAAGTGGCCACCTCCAGTGGCTTTCTCGGCAGCTGCCACCTATGGCATGAGGCTGACAAGTCCCGTGACCTGCCCTTCTGTAGCTCCGCCCGTGCCTGTGCCCTCTTACCCCAGCTCCGGGTCGGGTAGCAGCTCCAGCAGCAGCTCCACCTCACACCTGGCTTCCCCTCCGGTAAGGCCAGGTCTTGGCCCTTGGGCTGGGCATGGTGGCCCAGGGGAGTTCTGTAGAGAGCCTGTCTTACCTGTGAGCACTGGGTTCTGCCACCCTCTAGTCTCTGGGGGAGATGGCGCCGCTGCAGAAGACACTGACCTCCCCAGCTGATGCCACTGCCTTCTTGCACGGCTCTCGGGATTCGGGCGGCAGCAGCAAGGACTCCTGTGACACTGATGACTTCGTCATGGTCCCTGCTCAGTTCCCAGGTCAGGGCAGCAGGAAGTGTGGTCCCTCTTGGCAGGCAGGCTGCCCGCCCCCTTCTGCCATGGCCCTGCCTCCACTGTGCTGTCCCTGGGCCCTGAGGACAGGGCTTACCTGATTCCCTTCCTGATTCAGCTTGGTCCACGGTGTCCATGGCCTCATATCCCTAGATAGGGTTCACCCTGCCACAGCTCCAAGGTGGAGAGGGACAGCCAGTGGGTAGGAGCTGACCTTAATGGGGTAGGCAGGGTGGGGGTTTGTCTCCCTGCTGCCCTGGAGCTGGCGAGGACAAGTGAAGGAGGGTTTGGGAGCCCCATCTGGGAGGATACAGGTGGAACTCAGACCTGGAGTCCTGTGGTACAGTGGGCTCTGGAGGGCGCGGTCACCTGGCCAGATGTTGTATCTCCACAGGTGACCTGGTGGCTGAGGGGGCCTGTGCCAAGCCCCCGCCTGATAGCCTGCTCTGTAGTGGGTGAGCATCCAGGGCTTTCAGGGCAGCTGGTGCGCCCCTGCCTGGGGAGGTGAGGAAGGGCTGGTACCCCAGGGCAACTCTGTCCCCTCTACCTGCAGGAGCTCACTGGTGGCCTCTGCAGGGCTGGAGAGCCATGGTCGGACACCATCCCCTTCCCCCCCCTGCAGTAGCTCCCCCAGCCCCTCGGGGTAAGCAGGGTGTGGCTGCATGGGTGGGCAGGCGGGCATCCTGTGGGTAGTGCCCTTTCTAGTACACACATGTGGGTGGTCCCATGGAGTTCTCTGTCTGCACCCTGAGCTGTGGTGGGGACACCTGGAGGTGTTGACATAACATGCCCTGGGTGCCTCCTCCTCTGGGGCTCCTGTGAGCCTTCGTCTTCCCCTGCAGCCGGGCTGGCACCTTTTCCAGCAGCAGGTATGGCGCGTCTGTCCCCATCCCCGTCCCCACTCAGGTGCACAACTACCAGCGCATCGAGCAGAACCTGCAGCTGCCCAGCCAGCACCACACCCCCCGGTGAGTGCCCTGGTCTGGCACAGCCAGCCCTCAGGCTCCCAGCCGTGTGGGGAGCGCCCAGAGGCACCCCGTGGCCCTCACTTGGTGTGGCCTGGGTCCTAAGGCCTCACACTGCCTGCCTTGTCCACAGGTCCTCTGCCAGCCGCAGGTCGGGAGGCACCAGCCCCCTGGGCTTTGCCCGGGCCAGCCCCTCACCCCCATCCCATGCTGATGGCGCTCTCCTTGCCAGGAAGTTGTCTCTGGGTGGGGGCCGGCCCTACACACCATCCCCACAGGGTGAGTGCAGCTTCAGGTCTGGAGGGTGGGATGGGCACTGCAGATCTCTGTCTACTGACTCTGACCCTGGAACCTGCTCTCCCAGTTGGAACCATCCCTGAGCGGCCTGGCTGGAACAGGGCACCCTCCCCACAGGGAGCCGAGGTGCGGGCTAGCAGATCACCACGACCAGGTAGGTGCTGCTGTGTTAGGGTGTCTTGGCTGGAAGGGGTATGGGCCCCAGAGCCCCAAGCAGGATGGTGGTGGTCTGGTAGCCCCGTGTGTTCCCCAGAAGCCTGGTGATAAACCTATCCTGTTCCCAGGCTCCTCTGTGCCTGAGCACTCCCCCCGTACTCCCGGTCTGGGCTGCCGCCTGCACAGCGCCCCCAACCTGTCGGACCTGCATGTCGTCAGCCCCAAGCTGCCCAAGCCCCCAACGGACCCCTTAGGAGCTGCCTTCAGCCCCCCACAGCCTGGCCCCTGCCCAGCTGCCCCCGTGCTGCAGTCTTGCCGGCCTCTGCGTGGCTCACCCAAGCTTCCGGACTTCCTGCAGCGGAACCCCCTGCCCCCCATCCTGGGCTCCCCCACCAAGGTAAAGCTCTTGGGAGCCCCAAGCCCCTAGAGGGGACCAGATCTTGCTTCTTGCCTGCTCGGACCCCATTCCTAGCATGGCTGTGGCGCACGGGTCCTTGTGTCTGGCCATGGGCTGTAGGTCTGGCTCCCTGGGGATAGTATCAGGATGGGTTCCCTGGCCAGTCCTCCATGCTGAGGCCCACAGGCCACCCTTTTGAGACTCCTTGTGGCATGTGGCATTGGTGTGGGACTTTTCCTTTCTAAGGTTGTTGGAAGCCAGGCTGCCACCCTGGGGGCAGCCACATTTCCTTGTCCCCAGAGCAGTCCCCAGACCCAACCCTGTCCCGTGTGAGGATGTCAGCAGCATGCACGTGGGCTTCGGCAATTTGGGTGTCACTCCCCCCCTCCCCCCCGCTTCCAGGCCATGCCCACCTTCGACTTCCCCAAGGTCCCTAGCTCCCCGAACCTGTTGGCTCTGCTGGCTCGGCAGGGTGTGGTGGTGACACCCCCCCGGAACCGGACACTGCCTGACTTCTCGGAGGTGGGGCCCTTCCAGGGACAGCAGCTGGGCTCTGGCCTAAGGCCAGAGGACACCAGGGGCCCCTTTGGCCGGTGAGTGGGACAGGCGGGAGGCGGGCGGCAGGTCTTGTTCTGTAGCTACCGTGGTTCTCGGGAGCTGGCCCACAGCTAGCTGGCCTCTTGTGCTTGCTGGAGGTGAGCTGAGATGGGGTGTCAGCAGAGAGCCAAAGGCCTGGTACTGAAGCGCCATTCTTCCCCTAGATCGTTCAGCACCAGCCGCCTCACTGACCTGCTCCTCAAGGCTGCATTTGGGCCGCAGGCCTCAGACTCGGGCAGCTCGGACAGCCTGCAGGAAAAGCCCATGGAGATTGGTGCGCCAGGGCTGGTCGGGGCAGCTGTGTGTGGTCAGCCCCCGAGCAGACCCTGACCCCTTCCCCCTCTCTCCTAGGGCCCTCTGCTGCCTTTGGGGGAAACCTGCACCCAGGAGCCCGTGCTGGGGGCACCAGCAGCCCCGCCCCTGTGGTGTTCACAGTGGGCTCGCCCCCTAGTGGAACTACACCGCCCCTGGGGCCCCGTGCCCGGGTGTTTTCAGGTGAGGCTGGGCCAGGCATCTGTAGCTGCTCCCAGGCTTGAGAAGGGTAAAAACCCTGTGGCAGTTGGGGATCCCTGCAATGAGTCAGGGACAGAGGTCTCCCTGGGATATAAGCCCCTGTGCAAGATGCCAGCCTCTTTGTCTCACTGGCCTGAAAGGCTGTACTTTGTTGGCCAGGCCCTTGGTTCAGGCACACTGAGCTTCCTGTGTGCAGGGCTGGATGGGGCGAGGGGCCTGGTCCTTGCGGTCTTACCAAAAGGTAAACTGAGGCCAGAGTGAGCGTTGGAGTCCAGGGCTGCTCTCCAGGTGAGGGAGGGTGTAGGCAGCACCCCTCATCGCTGTCTCCCGCAGTGGGCTCTGCCTCTGCCCGCCACCTGATGCCTGGGGCCTGTGGCGAGGCTGCCCCCGAATTCACTGCCCCAGGCCACTGCTGCAGCACTGGTGACCCCCTGTCTGCCCACCTGGATGGGGCTGTGACCTTTGAAGCCCCTGACCTCCCCGAGGAGACCCTTATGGAGGTGAGGCTGGCCTGGGGGTGGTAAAGGGCAGGGATCCCTGTGCTGGGAGCTCCTAGGGTCGCCTGCCACCCACCCCAACACCTGCCTCTGCGCCCCAGCAAGAGCACACGGAGATCCTGCGCGGCCTGCGCTTCACGCTGGTGTTTGTGCAGCACGTGCTGGAGATCGCAGCCCTGAAGGGCAGTGCCAGCGAGGCGACCGTGGGTGCAGAGTACCAGCTGCAGGAGAGCATGGTGGCTGACCAGATCAGCCTGCTGAGCCGCGAGTGGGGGTACGTGTCCCTGGGGTTGGGCCTGCCAGGTAGGCACCACCTCCTGACCTCTACCACCCTCCCTGCAGTTTCGCGGAACAGCTGGTGCTGTACCTAAAGGTGGCTGAGCTGCTGTCCTCAGGCCTGCAGACAGCCATTGATCAGATCCGGGCTGGCAAGCTGTGCCTGTCGTCCACTGTGAAGCAGGGTGAGGGCTGCAGAGGAGCTGCGGGGCCGTGGGGCGCAGCGTAGGGCCCTCGGCGGGACGCCGAGCCGGGCCCACTAGGCAGGGAGCTGACTGAGCCCTCCCACAGTGGTGCGCAAGCTGAACGAGCTGTATAAGGCCAGTGTGACGTCCTGCCAGGGCCTGAGCCTGCGGCTGCAGCGCTTCTTCCTGGACAAGCAGCGGCTGCTGGGCGGCATCCACAGCGTCACCGCCGAAAGGCTCATCCTCAGCCACGCCGTGCAGATGGTACTGGGGTGGGGCCCGCAGGAGCCACAGGCAGGGTCCTCCCACACATGGCCGGTAGACTGTCACCCCAGCAAAGCTGACAGCAGCTTCCAGACCTCCGGGACCAGCCAGGCCTGGAGATAGTTGGCACACAGCAGTAGGTCCCGGGTGGGCAGAAGCCCAGGCATCAGCTCCCTGCAGCCCTGCCCTGGCCCCTGCGCAGGTGTGACCACAGCTGCTGTTGATGCTCTGTCTCGCCAGCAGTGACACTACCTGAGTCCTGAGTGGGTCTCTGCCGTACAGCCAGCTCTGTCCCTCCACCTGGGGTGTGCCAGCTGTTTCTGATCCAGCCTGGGCTGTGCAGGCCAGTGACCCTGGCACCTGCACACCTGTCCTTGCACAGGCACAGTGGTGCCACCAGGGCTGCCCATTGTGGCTGTCAGCCTTGCCACGCTCAGCTCTGCCCTGTCTGCAGGTGCAGTCGGCTGCCCTGGATGAGATGTTCCAGCACCACGAGGGCTGCGTGCCACGCTACCACAAGGCCCTGCTGCTACTGGAGGGGCTGCAGCACATGCTCACCGACCAGGCCGACATCGAGAACATCGCCAAATGTGAGTGCCTCTTGCTGGGCCTGTGGGGGTGAGGTGGTCCTCCCCGCCTCCAGCCCACACCCTTTTCCCACAGGCAAGCTGTGCATCGAGCGTAGACTCTCAGCGCTGCTCTCTGGTGTCCATGCCTGACGGGTTGCTGGTGAGCCCTGTAGCGGGCTCACGCGCTGCTGGATGGTGGCTGGCCTGCCAGCCTTGGCCCTGATTCCTGGTGCTGAGCAGCTGCCTGGGTCCTGGTGGGGACATAGCAGGTGGCACCCACGTCCAGCTTGCTGGTTTCTTCCTGCCGTGGGCTGCGCTGCATCCTCTCGGGCACCTCCCACCTGTGCTGGTGCTGGGAGATGGTGAGCAGGCATGCATTGGCACTGCCAGCCCTGTGCCCAAGGCAATGCTGAAGACAGGCGGGCCCTGAGCTGGTGTCGCTGACTCTAAGCCAAAGTGAACTCTCCCAAGAAGGGGCATGACCTCGGGCTCGCAGCCCTCCGGGAACCTGTCCCCTTGACCCCCACTCAGCTTTGTAAATCACCAAGCACTTTATGCAGACAGAACCCAGCCTCAGTGCCGTCCCCATGCAAGCGACGGGAGCTGTCTCCTCTCAGTTGTACATGTTCACATGTGTGTATACCTGTACATAGCCCCGTGTGTACATGTGTACATACGTGTGTATACCTATACAGAGCCCCCGTGTCCATGTGTATATACATGTATACCTATACATGACCCGTGTGTGTGCCTCTGGGGGCATCAGTGTGGCTTCTGTCCACAGGAGAGTGGCCCTTGTGTAACACCTGTGCTTCCTACACTCAGAACACATGCAACTTTTCACTCTTCTAAAAATGTGTCTTATTTTTCTGCAGCTCATTCTTTTAGAAGCAACCCTTCAGATGTTTCATGTTGCTTGGGAGGGTGGGGTGGTTGGGGCAGGCCTGGACTCGGCTGTGTGCGCTGGACAGTGGCAGCAGGAGGCTCCAGTCTGGTTGCATGTGTGAGGCCTGCCACCTGGAGAGAGAGAGTGTGTGTGTGTCAGTGTCCAGGTGCTGGCTGCCCCATGCCCTGCAGGTCGGGCCATGCTGTTGCCTTCCCCTGCTGGACAAGGTGGGCAGGTCAGGGTGGGTTTTCTGTGCAACAAGGAAATACCCATAATGCAGAATGCATTGAGCTTTGCCGTTCTTGTGCCAGGCGGCCACCAAGGCCACAGATTTCATCTGGGTGGACATATGCTGGGTACCCTGGTCCAGGACCCAGCACAGCCCTGCCCAGAACTACTTGAATGTATCCACAAACTCCTGCAGGAGGGCATATGGGTCTGCGGTGCCCATGAGCTGACCCAAAGGTCATATGCCACACGGAACATGTGTTTTCTTTGTGATACTTGAAGTAGTGCCACTGAGCTGGGATACAGCACAAGTCCCTGGAGGGTCTGCTCTGCCGCCCTGCCACTCACCCTGCTGCATGTGACCTTCGTATTTATTACTTAGTGGCTGATAGGCACCTGGGCTATGGGAGACTGCAGGAAGCACCTGTCCCCTGACATCCCAGTGGCTGCTGGATGTGTGGTGGCTGTGTTGGGAGCAGCTCCTGCTGCTCCACAGTCAAGTTCAGCTGTCGCGACTGCATTCTGTGTGAGTCCCCATCCTCTTGTGTAACGTGGGAATAAACCTTTGGAATTGTTGACCATGTTGTGGCTCATCCTGGTTGGCCTGCCCTTGTCCTTGCCATCCTGTGCCCTCTGCCTAGGTCTGGACACAGCAGCTGGCGGGCCTGGCAGCATCACGGGACCCTTGCATCCCCACTGTGGCCATGGCGGCTGGCCCAGGGCTATCCCTGAGGGCACACCCCAGAGTGACAGCTGGGGCTTCTTGGGGAGGGGCAGTTGGTATTCATTAATGTGCTCTAGTCCAGCACACAGTCCTTCTGGGCCAACGGGGACTGGCTGAAAGGGCAGGCAGTGCCACAGCCCTTGGGCCACCCGCTTGAGGCCTGAACTCAAGAGCTCCCGCTGTACTGGCTCTAAACTCGTCTCGCCTCAGCCCTGCAGTGCTGGCCTCCGCCACACCGCCTGCTTGCTTCAGCAATGCTGTGGGGGCAGGGGGAGGGTCCCAAGAACTCCCAGGCCCCTCACAAGTCAGTCTGGCCATTTGCAGGGCGCACGCGGTGTCCTCTGGTGGCAGGATCCTTGTCTCCATGCCACCTTTGCTTCTGAGGACGCCAGGGCTCTCTGTCCTATGTTGCCCACCTGCAAATCCCCAGGCCCAAGGTTTCCCCACCTCTGCCTTAGGAGTAGCTGGGGTGGGGCTGGGGAGATGGCCCAGTGGAATAAACATTTGCCTGGCAAGTGTAAGGACCTGAGTTCAGCCCCCCCCCCCCGTTCTGCCAAAAAAAAAAAGCTGGAGTGACAGGCACTGCCTCAAGACCACCCTGGTCCAAGTCCTCTGACACTTAGCTGTTTGCTTTTCTTGTGTGATGGGTCTGACCCCAGAGCTTTCCCACGGAGTTACAGCCCCACTCCTTTATTTTGTGCTTGGACAGAGGATCTCACTAAGTTGCCATGTTCCCAGGCTGGGCTGGAACTTTTGATTTCTTCTGTCTTAGCCTCTCCTAGAGAGACCTAAGCCACCAGCACTAGGCTGATTTGCATTTTTATTGTATTGCACAGCTTGTGTTTTTAAACTAATATTTTTATTTAAAAGATAATTTTTAAAAAATGTTTCCTTTATTTTTTTCGTGGTCAGCTCAGCCTGCCCTGGGGTCAGGGCTGGCATGGCATGTGGTGCTGGGGTTGAACGGAGGCCCCTGTGTGCTTGCCTAAGCAGGCGCTTTAGACCACTGAGCAATCTTGCCAGCCTGAGATAAGACTAACCCTAAGTTAGAAGATGAAAAAATGAAATTACCGGAAAGGCCAAACTATTAAAAACAAAAATTCCTGCAGGGTAAGAACTTGAGTACACGGAGGGGCTGGCTCTACACTGAGTGCCAGAGCAGTGGTGTGGTCCCAGCGGCCTGGGCCGGCTCCAAAGTGGGGCCTCACTGGTGGCACTCCGGGCTGCCTTAGCAGACCATGCCTGACAGCAGTTCTAGGTTTTACTGAACAATTGAACGAGAAGTGCAGAGAACCCCGGCTTTTCTCCCACTGGCCTCCTGGTGGCCAACGAGTGTGTTTGGGCTCTGGCATGCTTGCCCTGGGGCTTGCACAGTCACTGGTTTTGACAGGTGTGTGGTGACGTGTGTAACGCCTGCTCACATCTCACCCCAGCCCTGGCAGCCAGCTGCAGTGGCTCACTGGTTCCAAATGACAGTCCTTTAAGCATCACTCACCGCTAGGTACATGCTGCTGGGCAGGTGTGACGAGGTGGGGCTCAGGAGGAGGGGCAGCCTCTGTTCTGAGCCCTTGGATGCTGCCTCAGTCTTCCCTCATTGAGACAGAAGGTGGGGCAGCGCGCTGGCAGGGCGGCTTGATGTTCTTTGATCTTTCACCCAGCAAGCCTATCCCTGGCCCTGTGACCTGTTAGCTGCATAGGATTGTGACTACTGGCTCCTGACTTGTCCCACCACTCTTCCATTACTGGGCAGGCAGCCTTGTGGCTTCTCTAACTGCAGACCCCGGGTGGATGCCCCGCTGCAAGACTCTACCCACAGTTAGTTTACACTCTCCTGCCCCAGTGCCTTTGCAGTGCCGGTACACAGCCTGGAACAGGCTCTCCCTACTGCCACAATTCCAAATTGGTGAGGTGTGAGACTTCATAGAGGAAGAAGAGAAAAGAGGGCTGAAGGGAGACGCAATGATGGACATAGAGAGGTGAAGGACCGCAGAACGAGGGTGCTGTCAGACGCGGGGCCCCAGCCCGGAGCAAGGACAGCCTGCAGCAGAGCCCCACACGCCTG
Source organism: Tympanoctomys barrerae (assembly GCA_002564285.1). Taxonomy (NCBI): domain Eukaryota; kingdom Metazoa; phylum Chordata; class Mammalia; order Rodentia; family Octodontidae; genus Tympanoctomys; species Tympanoctomys barrerae. Next base: position 18,336 of record NDGN011487834.1, read on the forward strand.
CTTGTCTGGACTCGGGCGTTCTGGGGTTTGAGAGTGAAAGTAATACAGCCAGCTTCCCACGGGAGAACATCGCTCCCGCGAGCCAGAGATGCTGGGGCGAGGAGTCATGTGTCGTCGGTAGTGCCATCCCTGCTGGAGCGAGAAGAGCTGGCAGAGGCAGTGGGCGTGAGTGGGGGTCCGCGGTGCAGCTCGGTGTGGCAGCGCTTGCCTGACAGGACCAGGCCCCGGTGTACTGCGAATTTGGCCGCCGCCCCGGGTGTCACTGCCCTGCTGACTCTGCTTTGGGTGGGCACAGGACTGCGCGGCGGTTCCCGAGTCCGCAGGTAGCCGCCACCGCCTGTCCGGAGCAGGCGTCTGGGTCCCTGGCCCCCAGCGAAGGGTTCGAGGATTGCGCGCGTGCTCGCTGACCGGACAAAGGGGTCAGCCTGAGGACTCGGGCGCTGCAGCCCAGTCACTACAGGAGGCGCCGGCGTCACCGAGGCTCACCTCTGCCCTAGCCGTGCGCGGCTGCGCGGCTCCAGGGAAACTCCACCCCTTCCCCAGGACGTTTGTCCGCTCCCGGCCGCCGTCCGGTGCGCGCGCGGTCGCGTCTGCCCTCGCCCACGTGGTCGGTCTCGGCTGCGTCCGCCGCGCCGCGCGTGGGGCGGGCGGCGCGGCCATCGGGTCCCTAGGAGGGCGCGACCCCCGACTCCCGAGCACAGCATCCTGGGAGGGGACAGCGAAGGGGCCCGAGAGGGCCCGGAGCGAGTCGTCGGGCGCCCTCGGGTGGGGAGCAGCGCCCAGGGGCCCGAGGAGGTCAGAGGTCGCCAGGGCCGGGGCCGGCGTCGCCCCGCCGCGCATGGGCGTTCCCGGCCTGCTGGCCGCGCTGCGGAGGGCCTGGGGACTGCGGACGGCGCGCCCCGGCCCGCGCGCCTGCTGGTAAAGACCCGGCGCGTCCCGCAGGCCACCCAGCACTCCGCCGCCCCCAGCTGCCCCACGCCGCCCGCAGCCCACCCGCCTGGCATTCCCTCCGCGCTGTCCCTTGCGGCCGTCCAGTCCCGTGGGGACGCTGAGGGGGCTGCAGCCCAGGGGCTCCTGCGAGGCCTGGAGTGGGACTGGCTGCCCCGCGCCGCAGCCTGACTCGCCGTGTCCCGCAGCCTGTCCCTGATGGCCGGGAAGGAGCCGCCCGCCGCACCGGCTGCTAACCCGCCCGACAAGAAGGCTCGCGGGGGCCGGGTCTGGGAGGAGGCGCAGAATCCGCCCAAGAGGATCCGGGGCGGTGAGGTTGAGGAGCAGCCGCGGAAGCCGCCCAAGCGCAAGATCGTGCTGCTCATGGCCTACTCGGGGAAGGGCTACCACGGCATGCAGGTGAGGCGCAGCCCCCCACTCATCCCAGCTTCAAAGGGGGACCGCGGAGAAGGTGCCGCCCAGGAGAGGGGAGACGCGCACGGCGGCGAGCTCGCAAGGCTCTGGCTTGAGTCCAGGCCGCTTTCATGAAGTTCTTTGCCAAATGGGGGCTTGTCAGCACTGTATCCAAGCGTCTCCCTCGGGCGTCAGGATTGCATGGGTGGCTGTCCAGTGTGTGACCTTGAGCCAGCTGATAGGTTTTTCCACAACAAAGAGATAGCAAAGGTAAAAGACGCCTTTAGTAACGCCACAGCCCCGGAGAGAATCGAGCGCAGGTGGGGCAGGTAGATCCTCTGGGCTGAGACAGAGAAAGCCGAGGCGCCTATG
>NDGN011487846.1:0-13180 GCA_002564285.1 Tympanoctomys barrerae
GAGGAAGCTTCATTTCTGTTTCTTCTCCTGTGTGCTGGTGAACCAAGAGTCTAGGAGTTTCTTTCTGTAGTACAACTGCCAGGCATGCACTTGGACTGCCAATATCAACATCAAGTATATGACAAAGACAGCAGGGAAACCAAAGAGGAAGCAGTAGGCCTTGCCATGGCGGTAGAGTTACTATGCAGCAGGGAACATCCCCATGCGGCCATAAATGAGAGAAGCAATGGAGAAGAGCCCCACGCTGATCATGGAGAGCACCAGGTAGCTAATGTTGTTGCGGGGAAGGAGAGAAGGCCCAAGAGAGATGGCATAATTCTCAACAGATATGGGTACTCCCATTCATAAGGTATGGCCACCTGATCATGCGACGAGAGCCTCAGGTGTCCCACGATCATCTTGGCAACCAGCAGCAGCAGCCATATGACCAGATACACATAGATCAGCTTCTTGATTTCATACTTGAGGGTCACACTCATCTGATAATGCATGGCGATGTAGTCCCAGTGCTGAAAGTCACTGCCATCGGTGCCAGATGCTCACAGGCCTGCCCAAGAAGCCATCATGCCTGTCCAGACTCTGACAGGCTGCCACAACAGCACAGCCAAGTCCCCAGCCATCGCTGCTCGAGCTATCTCAGCTCCGTCTTGTCCCTAAATTTTAAATTACTTCAATTATTTCTTTGTATTGGTCTTCTAAATCTTGTAATTGTCATATGAAATTTTTCATTTATTTTTTAAAAAATAATTTTAAATGGCTACCTTTTCAAAAAGAGTATCAATAGTATAAAAAGTGCATGAAGTAAAAACAATGAAATCTTAAATGTCTGTAAGTCAAGCACATTAAGAGCACACAAATCTCTTGTGGGTTATGGGCTTTTTAATCTGTTTTCTTTTTCAATCTGCATAACACTGGGTGCACATTTCAGATGCATGGGGTAGATAGGCATTGTACATTCAGAGCTAAGATTTTACTCATAAAACACCTGTAGACAATCAGTTAATTGAAGAATTGGACCCTGGAGAACACTGTTTCTAGGGTTATGGCTGTGTTTCAAAGCACTTTCATCTTTTTGGATCCTCATAAGGAAACTAAGCATTAGAACTGGGTTCAGGATCTACGTCATCTAACTCATTTGCTTGAAAATATCCTTTGACTAAACAAGTAGCATTTAAAACACTGGAAGACAGATTAAGTTATTGTACTTTAGTGCAATGTTTATTATTTTTAGTTAAATTGTAATGTGAAGCCTTTTACTAAGTGAATAGATGCATAAGTGGTGGACACTTCATAGTAGTTATCCATTAAATCTCATAATGTCTAACTTTTTTCACCATACCCAATAGAAGTGTATATATTTGGTCACCTTTTTTCTCTGGTTCCTAACTAACTCAGGTAAATCAAATGCTTAGGGAGCACACAGGCTTATGAAAAGGATAACTAAGAGATCTCCTTCGGCATCTGAAGGGCTGGTGCACACCCAGGTTCATGATTGACCTCAGGGTTCCTGGCTGACACCTGGGGAAAGTCTAGGGCGACATGCAGGTACATTACCAATGGCTCAGCAGTGGCAGTCCCCTCGATGTGGACTGCTGGTGCTATTCTTGTATTATTTCTGAAGTGGTATTTTAGAAAATAGAAGTTTCTTTTGTGTGTCTTATGGAAGAATCCACTTGTTCTCTAAATACTGTTTTGACCCAAGGCGGGACCTTGAAAGGGCCAAAACATGAATAGTAGTACTTCTGTTCACTGAAGAGTTGTTACATGAAGATGAAATGGTTGTTTTGTAAGTTGTTGTACTGTATTTTGTGTTGCCATAAATAAACATGGTAATTTAAACAATGAAACTCAGATGAGAATTACTTCAATTTACTTAAAACCCACTAGATTTCCAAATTCTTCCATAACCTACTCTTCTGTTTTATTGGTCTCGGTTTGAGGCCAAGGAGAAGAACAGAAATAGTCAGTCACAGAAGGCAGGAGGCAGTGAGCTATGGGTATAATTTGCTGCACAGTGACAATATTTAAATCATGGGAACTTTTAAAACTGGTTCAGATGGTACCCCACATTTTTTAAATCAAATTCTTTAGGGTTAGTATTATGGGTTAAAAGGTGTTCTTCTTTCACACAATTCTCTGAAAAAGTACGTGTTATGAATTATCCTCCAGTATGTACTTAGAATTTGACTATATGATTGGAGATAGGGTCTTTAAAGAGATCATTAAATAAAAGTAACATCATGGGGTGAGCCCTACTCCAGTATGAACTAATGTCAGTATAAAAAGAGGAGGCTAGACCATAGATTTGAATACAAAAAAAAAAAAGACCACTTGAAAACAGGGGAGAATAACCATCTACAATCCAAGAAGAAAGGCTTTGGAAAAAACTAACTTCTTTGACACCTTGAATTTGGATTTGTAGCTCCAAGATTTGTGAGAAAATAAATAAATTTCTATCGTTTAAGTCATTAAACAATAAAGTCCATGGCACTTTGGGATGGCAGCCCTAGGGAGCTAGTACAGTCAGGTAGTGCTATTTGGGGGAACAGTCATTTAGTAAACCCTTTGCTCATTTTCTGAATCAGAAAATTAATCCTAGCAAGACCAAATGTTCACAAGAAGAGTCAGTTGCCCCTTTTTGCATTATTCCTTCATTGCTTCACTTTTTTTTTTAAAGTCCTATTTCTTACAAAAGGACAGCAAAGTCAAGAGAACTTATACTCTGAGACATACTGTATCCTGTTAGATGAAAGCCCAGAAGTCTGGAAATCTAGAACTTGCTATTGTTTAGAATAGCACCAGGAAAGTTACTTCTTTCCTTAGTTTTTCTAATTGTAAGAGAGTGGCAGTCACTCCTAGGATCTATACAACCCCCAGACATGGTGACAGCTCAAAACTTCATTCAATAAATGCTTGTTGAGTATCTTGTAAATTCTAGACATTGTTCTTATGAGTCTGGATTTAGTGACCACCGAACACAACAAAAGAAGCAAGTGCTTTTCATTGACACTTTTCCTTACTTTAATATTTGCTCTTTTGGGGGCTAGGGAGATGGCTCAGTGGATAAGTGCTTCCCTGGCAAGCACAAGGGCCTGCGTTCAATCCCCAGTTCTGAAAAAAAAAATTGCTCTTTTGCTATGTTTGTGAAATGAGTTCTTGATTATAAAATACCAAATTACATTTTCTTTTCTTTTTTTTCCAGTACCGGGGATTGAACGCAGAACCTTGCACTTGCCAGACAGCCACCGAAATTGCATTTTCATTACTCTTTCAGGTTCTCACACTAGTGAGATAATACAATGTTTATACATATGGATCTGATTTATTTCACTTACCAATATAGTCTTTAGCTGCATCCATTTATATACAAAGCCTCAAATTTATATTTTTTCATAGCTGAATAACAACCCATTGTGTAAAAATATCATATATGTTTATGCATTCCTCAGTTGATGGGCATTGTTCAATGGGAAGAAAAAACTGAGATGAGGAAAAGGACAAATGAAAGAAGGGAAAAATAGATAGATAGATAGATAGATAGATAGATAGATAGATAGATAGAATAGTTTGGATAATTGTATTTCGATTTCTGCTGGTCTTTTGAAATGACCGGTTAATGCTTTAATTTTCTATTCACTTTCAATTTTTTCCTCTTTTGGATCTCTCTCTCTCTCTCTCTCTCTCTCTCTCTCTCTCTCTCTCTCTCTCTCTCTTATGTACAGGGTGTTCAGGGTCTCACTACCAGATCGGACTCATAGTGATCCACCTGTTTACAGCCTCCCAACAGCTGGGATTACAGGTGTGTACCACCACCATGTCCAGTCTCAATTGCTGTCTCAGTGTGCCCCCAGGGCAGGCCTGGCACGGCAGGCCCGGGGATCGAAACCCCAGCCCTTGTACCTGCTTGCAGATGCTTTAATCCACTGAGCTATTTGGCCAGCTCTTGAATTTCTTATAATTTCTTTGTTATGGTTTTGTTTCTTTAAACAAATCTTACACATTTATATCTGGTAATCTGACCAACTAATTTGAAAATAATATGATGTAGTACAGCAACCACTGTTGAATTCCTATTACTTTGTTTAGTGAAATCTTCTATTGTTTCTATTTTTTTCTATCACTATTTTGTATTCTTTAAAAAATAATAAACAAACAAACAAACAGGGCCACCCAGATAGCTCAGCAGACTAAAGCACCAGCTTGGGCAGAGCACAGGGACCGGGGTTCAGTCACAAACCATGTTGGCCCTGCCCCTGGGGTGCGCTGAGACTCTGACTGAGTCTAATCCCAGTGCTTGGGAGGCTGAAAACAGGAGGATCACAATGGGTCCAATCTACATAGTAGGACCCTGTAGACCCTGTATTAAGAAAACAACAAACTATACTCAAAGAGGGTGTAGAAAAAGCCAGCCATTGGCACAGCATGGAGAGTCCACAAGTAAGGACAGACAGCAGCAGGTGGCAGCAGGTGGGAAGTGACCGAAGCAGTGGTTACGAATGCTCCCAGAAAGCTAACCCTGCCTGGCAGGCTGTGCTCCACAGTTAGTCCAGATTAGACAAGTCACTGTGGGTGGCCTCAGTGCGTTTGGGTTCAGAATCTACACAGCTGTTCAATTTCTTCCACTTAAAAGTTCTTGGCTTTCACCGATCACTAGGTGAAAGGAGGGTACTGGAAGAGTTTATTAGTTTTCCAGAATGCTGTGGTAGACCTGAGAGATGTATTGAGAGGCTTCAGGAGCTCTACATTTCAGCAACAGCATATAATTGGGGTTTCCTGGCTGGAGGTGTAGCTCAGCCAAAAACCAAACACCATTAGTGAGCTTTAGGAGTTGGTACAGCATGTCCTGCCCTTCCCGTTCCGCTTGGAAATAGCGTAAACATCATTGTTTTGTATCTTGCTGGAAATAGTGTCGGCATCTAAGTGGCATTCCTCAACCTGAATCTGGGCTTCATTTTCATTGGGAATATCCTTCCACATTGCCAGAAAGACATGGCGCTCCATTCTGTCATCTTCTACGGAAAGCACGTTGGGTGGGATGAGGCAGTTGAAGTACAGACAGCAATAGCGGGGACTTTTTCTTCTTTTTTAAAAAGAAAATAAAGAATAGTTTAAAAAAATAGAAATGATACAGAACTTCACTACACAAAATAATAGGAATTCAACAACGGTTTTTATATCGCATATTATTGTCTTTAAATTAGTTATCCAGATTGCCAGACATAAACATAAAAAATGGGTCAGAAAGTTATTTTAAAAAACTAAAAAAAAAAAAAGGAAAAGGAAAAAAGTAAGCATTAACTGTTCCTTTCAATAGACCAGCAGAAATGAGCAGTACAGTAAATCTCCAAGCTGTCCTATGTAGATACATATATATTTCTTTTCCCTTCCTTTTTTCTTTTCTCCCTTCCCTCATCCCAGTCGTTCCTGCCCTTGGAAAGTATTTTGGAATACGGTAGGAGCACAGTTCATTGTAACTGAATACTCAGTGTTTTTGAGACATCTACTACATAAGGTGGCGTCGAGTTCCTATTCACTCTTGCATGAGTTACTTGATCGCCAAAGGTTGTATGGCAGCCTCAGAAATATCAACACTGCGTATTCGGGTTGATTTTTCCCTTTTCTGTACCTGTAGGGGGAAAAGTGCATGGCCTTTTTGAGAGTTTTGGAGAGTGCTGGTTGGTTGGTCTTGTTTTGGGGTGTTAGTTTTCTCGTGACAGCTCCCTCATACTACATTATTGGGAAGGATCTGGGTAAGAAACAAAGTGAAAATTTTGGAAGAATCCAAGGGTGGGTTGATACGAATAGCTAAGCACTGAACCAATGAGGAAAGAAAAGAAACAAAACTTATTCAGGACGTGGAGCCTGATTGGAAGCGCATCGCTGGGGTCCATGACCTGGGAGGTGCCTCCCTGCCTGGCTCCCTTTACTTTCTGCTTCCTCGCTGCCACAAGGTGAGTACTGTTCTTCCTCCAGATCCTTCTGCTTCTGCCTTGAAGCCAGGCAAACACGGATGGGAAACTGGTCCAAAGTAAAGCTCTCCTCCTCTCAAGTCGGGATGTTGAGTACTTCTTCTCAGCAACAAGAAAGTGAATAAGGCACTTGGTAATTCATAAAGATTCAGTGTCATTCTCACTTTATAAAATCTAAATGGTAAAGAATTCCCAAAAAACAGGGGTTAAAAGAAACATGATAGAGATACTCTCTTTTGTTAAATTTCATTACACTTCACAGAATTAAGGCAGCAAAATTGTCTTAGTTACTTTCTAGTTGCTGGCACAAAATACCCAACACCCACAAGTGAAAGAAGAGATTTATTTTATTCCACAGTTTGTGGAGGTTTCAGTCTATAATCGGCTGGGCCCAAGGCAAGGCGACATGGCAGAGTGGCTTGGCAGGGGAGGAAAAACCCATGGCATGCCAGACAGGAAGCAGAAGGGATGGAGGAGAGACCAACCTCTTTCCACCAAGCTTCACTCGCAGTACCACACCCAGCTATAAACCCAGCGTCACCCTCCCCTGATCCAGCCACCTCCAGAAAGTCACACCCACCCACTAGTGCCTGAGGCTTTGGGGAAACATCTACTTACAAGTCACAGCAATGACTAAACTACAGAGCAAGAAAACCTGAGTTCTTACAGCCTTACCATAGCTCTCTTAACAGATCAGTTGGGCTGAGAAGCTGTGGCACCGAACGAGTGAAGTCTTGAGGAGGTTTCTGCAGTTGAGCAAGTGAAAGTGGCTGAACAGACTCACACATGGGGTCATCCACATATGAATTTCTCCAGACTGAGCAATGGATAGAAAACTTGATCTTCTGGTCTTTCCCAATGGGTAGTAGTGAGCAGAGCAAGCAACACAACCTCATGAGCTTTCCTGGCACGAGGCCCTAGAGAGACCAGGAAGTCAGAGGCCCAGACCCAGCCTACACACTTTTCAGCATCACTGACAGCTGCAAGGCTTTACAGAGCCCACAGAGGATCTCGTTAAGTTTGAAATTCCAGTCTGACCTTTGCAGTTTTTCACCTATATCTTTTATGAAGGAACTTGCTCCTCAGATAGTGTTCGTTTTTTCAACCTAAAATTTATTTACATTCATGGTCTTGAATACCAATCAATCATTCTTGTTCTAGGTCAGTATGTGCAGATGCTGTGAAACTACTGTCAATAATTGGATGAAAAGTCATTCTGTTTACTTCTTTCATAGAGTTAGCTTTGCTACGCCAAATGTAGATGTGTGTCCACACAAAACCATTTTTTTTTATTTTAATAGATGCATCTAGGGCTAGCCAGATAGCTCAGGAGATTAAAGTGCCTGTTTAGGCAGACACAGGGATGGTGGTTTGATCCCCAGCATGCCGTGCCGGCCCCACCCCCAGGGGCGAGCTGAGATGGCACTGAGCCTAGGTGTGGTGGCACCTGCCTGTAATTCCAGGGTCTGGGAGACTGAAAGCAGGAGGATCACTAAGTGTTCAATCTGTGTGGTGAGACCTTGTAGACCCTGTACTAAAAATGCACAATAAAATAAAAGTAAATAATAGATATATCTCACTAGGATTAAGTAGCTTTCCTGGTTAATAGAAATACAACCCCATACCATTCTGAGTACAGCACTTTTTATATGCTAACACATTCAGAGCTCAGAACCACCCTACAACTGTCCTAATTGGCTCCTACTTTGCAAATGAAGAAACTGAGGTGTAGAGATGTTAAGGAGGTTCATTGGGTCATGAGTACAGCAATCGTTGAAGTGTCAAAGATAAATGAAGCCTGACACCAGTTAAACTGGTGAGCGCAGACTTTAATAATAATATGCTATTGCGATAGAGTGCTGCACGAGCTGAACTCACCTCCAGAGAACTTGGCATTTAAACTGAGAATGAGTGATGTGGGCAGTGCATGGGGGCTCCATAAAGTCAGGGAAGTAAAAAATAACAGCCTGAAAGCGGTTGGTCCACATGAAACTTGTGGGGGTTTCTTGACTAGAACACACTGAAGCTACACTCCTACCCTCACACAGAGGCAAAGACAGGGCTCTATCTTCATGTGGTAGCTGAGCAAACAGCAAGATTTTTGTGAAGGATCCAAGGGAAACACTGTCTTATGCCATACTGCCTTAAAAATCTCAGCTAAAGAAATAATAAACATGAAAATCATGTATTGATCATACGCAATAACCAGCATTTTACAAAACATATTATCTCTCATATATTTTATTCCTGGGAAGCTAATTTTGTTTTTCTGTTGTTGTTGTTGTTGTTGTTGTTTTGTGTGTGGAGGGGGGTGGTTTTCCCCCCTCCTTCTTGGGAAGCTGAGGCTCACAAATCTAGAGAAATTTTTCTCAGAGTTATTACATTTATAAGGGACAAAGGTGGGATTTGGGTCTGAGTGTGCCGTACCCCAAAGTCCTCAGTTTTGATCCAGGAAGTACAGCGACAGCCTCAGGTAGGGCTCATCCTTGCTTTGTCCCTTCTCCGGTGTACAAGCAAGGTGCGACTATTAACCCTCCCTGGGAGGGCTCCTTCCCCAGGTGTGGAATGGACTTTCACTGATGCATGGAGACTTTCCCACAAAGCTATGATGAAATCTAACTCTAAGGTAAAGGCTTTTTCAGGGCATTGGGCTTTAACCAAACAAGTTAAGAAAACTGGGTGGGGATTTGGCCTGTCAGTTCTCATCCTAGAGCCTTGCCTGCCACCCTTCAGATAAGAAGACTCTCTGGGCACTGATGTGTAAAGCTTTAGCTCAGCATCTTATTTTGCAACATCTATTAAACATTTTGGTCCTAATTTCTACATTTAGTTTCTTACATCAGAGAAACAATGCAGTAATTACATAATGTGTGTCTGATTTATTTCACTTATTTGTGGTCTCAAGGTGCATCCATTTAGCTAGAAATGTCTCAAGCTTATCCACCTTCAAGGCAGTTCTTCAAACTGGAATAGGATGTAGGGAGGGGGAGGAGGAAGGGAAGAAAGGGAAAAGAAAAAATGGATAAAAGGAGGAGAAAATGGAAACAAATCTTTTGTAAATAAGGAAAGGAAGAGGGGTTGAAGGGAGAGCAGGGGAATGGGAAAGGAAAGAATCAAGATGTCCAGGTACTACAATGAATGAGATCATTATGTATACCTAAATATGCCAATAAACTTAATGAAGTAAAAAATCCTAAATCCTGGGGGGAAGGTTTAGATTGTTTTGGAAGGATGAGTCAAAGCATGACCAAGAATCTATTCCCAGCAGCACAGACTTTCCACACTGAATTTTCCAGAAGGGCTGCTGTTTATCCTTTGATGAATAAGATTGGTTGTTTGACAACAGAGACTCCCTTTTCCTATGAGGTCTTCACTGGCTCATGCGCTGCTGTCCAGAGGGTCACCCACTTGCCTGTGGGGGCCAGCAACCAGAGGAAGCAAATACCAGCAGAGAGGCCTAGACCGCTTGGAGTGAGGGCGAACCTGAAGGGAAACGTGGACAGGGTGCAAGTCCTGGAATGTCGCTTTGCAGGTTGAAAATGGAAAATGGAGTGGAGTGCAAATGACAAATACAGTCAGAAAAGGGACAGTGACAGCACAAGGAAGGCCCTCCAGCATGGATGACTCTAAAGCCCTTGTCCTTATTGTCTTCCATTTTTCCCAACCAAGCAACTAAAGACACAAATTAGAACTGGTTTTGTAAAACTGAAGTCAATTACCATGTATTAATTTCTTAAAGAGACCTAAGGCTATTTGTATAAAGGTGCCCAGAATCAAGTTGTAATCACCTCTGTAATCAAGAAAACAAACAAAACATCGTGCATTTTAGGGTTACCAGTGAAGTTACAGTTATTTTATAACCTCTTTGATTAATATTTTGCTTCCTATTTTCTCTTTAAATAATTTTTCAAATAAAACAAAATTGTATCACTTACTTTTATTCATCTCCTGTAGTAAATTATTGCATTCTACTACAACCTCAGCAGAACAGCATTGGTTTTGTACACACCAAGTGGTATAATGAAAATTTAAACTAAGTAGACTGTTAAATTTCTTTTATTTCCTTTCGGTTGATTAAATATCAATTTCATTCATTTCAAAATGTGTGCCATGTTTTGGAACCTTTTTGACTAAGAAGATAGAATTGTAGAGAAAACATAAAAATAAAAGAAGATTGAAAACATTGACATAATAAAAGATATAACCCTGTCATGAAGCCAGAAATGAAAATACATGGTGTTTTTCTCTGAGACTTTCTTGGTCTTAGTCGCATCAAGTTCAATCATTGTTTGATACAATCAACTCTCATATTCATGTTAAGAGATAACCAATCCATGCCTTAATAAAAATCCTATAATTCATTCAAAAATCTGAAAGAAGAGCTTCAATTCGGGATGGACACTGAAAAGCACAGTACAATTTTTGTGCTGTAGCTGCGAAGGGACTTTCTAATAGCACAAAGTATCATTTAATATCCTAGGCTTAGAATTAATCAGTAGCTGGTGGTGAACACACAACTGTGCCTTGATGTCACATCCTGAGAAATTTTCAGGGGAAAGACAGAGACCTGATGCAGATGCCAGTCCACGCCTACCCTGTGCCTGTGTGTGGCACGTGCACATCCCAGCTCTGCATCCTATCTCTATAGCATATGCTCCACGAATTTCCTAGGGTGTTGGGAGAATTCAGTGAAATAATATGCTAAAGCACTTGATATACTAAATTCAAAATGGTAGCTGTATTCATTGACTTGGTGCCCCTAATAATTGTCCTACTGGAAAGGGAGCCCAAGGTTGGGATCTAGGTATGACTGAGAATTAGGTGGTTAGAAAAACCAAAGACACTTTTCACAGAAAAACCAGGATGTGCATGTAAAGCAACAAAAAAGCTCACTGTCACCAAGAGGTAGTCAGTTTAGAACAAGGGAAAGATTATAAGAGAAGAATGAAAGGGTAATATATAACTCAATTTGCTCTACTTAAATTGTTGGACCAAAGCAATCCTATTGTAGGCCTTTTTGAAACAAGTAAGTACAGAACAAAAGAACTACTTCCCACTGACAAAAGAAAGTTGAGCTCCCTTGGTCCAGAAAAAGAACATCATCCTGTGGAGTGGAGGCAGGTAGCCACGGTGGGACAAGTACTCACCACGGAAGAGGGAGCACAGTCTTGAGACAGAAAACACCAAGGAACATGATGGATGACTGCAACCTTTGGGGTCTGGAGGCAAGAGTTTAGCACAGATGATAGAGAGGAAGCAACACTGCAGCCTAAGCAGGCTGCTGACCGTGAAAACTGCGCTGGTAGTGGCTGCCTAAAGCAGCACTGACAAGAGGCCATGGGGACAGGTGAGCTGTTCCAGAGGATTCGCAGGTACTAGAGGTGAGCACGACCCTCACAAGAGCCTCTCAAGCCTCCTGGGTGTCATGGTAAGGTCTGTGGTCCACAGGATTCAGATCAGAGGAATATTCTAAAAGACTATTCATAGCCAAAGAAAGACAAAGACAATTTAAAATGACACTTCTCAAATTGACATTTGTATACCTTTAGAGGTCAATGCTTGATTCAAGAGTGATTTCACAAGTATTATCTCACTCAGTCCTTCCCCTAGCCAGTCCTCCCAGAGAGCAGCACACAAAACAATCACAGGATGATCTGAGAAACAAGGTGGTGCAGGGAAAACTGGGGTGGGGGACAGAGTAGAATAATGATGTCGGTCACAAGGACCCACGGAGAAAAATAGGAATAGTGTGGAAATGGCAATGCTGTGACTACGTATGACAAATAAAGGGGACAAATGACAGTTTCAGGTTCTGTTTTTACAGAAACTCAGCAAACAAGTCAGGACCAGTTTGGATTTGAGTTTAGCCTTACTTGAAAATAATTGCTCTTACTAGCAAACAAGACTTTACCTGAACAGAATGCACAAGTCAAAACGTAGATGTAGTAAAATGAGAAGTATAGGTTTTATGTAGCTTATACAAGTGAATCACACAATCACTTCAGGGATAAGCTATAAGCAAAGACTAGGGAAAATTCCAGAGGGTGGAGAATTTCATCACACTAAGAAGGTGAGATGGGTAGGAAAGTGCCTCCATGCCTTCTGTGACTTGGAGTAAGCCCAGCAAACCTTTATTCAGTCCCCAGGCTGGAAGTGTCCACCACCAATTTGGAATTCATATTATTTGGAGAGTGAAAAGTCAACATGAATATCTAATCTGCTGTAGAAATAATGCAAGAATTCTTTTAAGGGTTTATTTATTTATCTATTTGGTATAGGATCTCACTATGCAGCTCAGACTCGTAGTGTTCCTTATATCTCAGCCTTCCCATGCTGGAATTACATGTATGCACCACAATACCCAGTTTCAGTGGCCAGCTCTTCATAGAGCCTGCATGGCATGCGGTACCAGGGATCAAACCCTGGTCCTTACACTTGCCAGGCAGGCACTTAGATGGCCAAGCTATCTCCCTGGCCCCAAGAACTTTTTGAATAAATGATTAGGGGAGATTTTGAAACTTGTAGAATTAAGGCAATTAGAATAGAGAAGGGATATAATTTCTGCAAAAAAAGAACCAAAACAATTGCTGTCATGTTTCACTGTTGATCTGAGGGAAGAGAGTTAACGGAAAACAAATTCATCTTCATGAAGCCTAGGAAAGCTGGAGACAGGACCTGGGCTGAAGTTTCCTTCAGGAATGTAGGGTTTGTTGAGCATACAAAACATAGGAAAGAAATACATCACATTAGCAAACTGAAAAGGAAAATCCTGATTCCCTCATTAATGCAGAACAAGTATTTGAAAACAAATCCAACACTTGTTTCTGATGAAATTTCTCATCAAACTAGAAGGAGAAGGAAATGTCCTTATGCTGATTAAAAATTCTACAATCAAGTGAGCTGTCATCTTCGGCACTCCTTGGCTTATAGAGCATCACCCCAAGCCCTCCGCCACCAAATGTAGCATTTACATTTGCATGTGTGCATACCTGTCTCTGAGTCTTAGCAAGGAACATAGGAAACACGCAGGAATGGCAGGTGTATTACCATCTTGATTATGGCGATGGTTTTATGGGTATGTAAGTATGTCAAAATTCTCATATATGGTAAGTGTATTCTTCATTAATTGTCACTAACACTATGATAAAGCCATAACAAAGGGTTTAAATAATTTTATAATTTACTAGCAACATATTAAAATGTTTTTATCC
>NDGN011487851.1:0-11949 GCA_002564285.1 Tympanoctomys barrerae
AAATAGGATTTAAAAATGTATTTTCATCTGGTTGAATCCATCCTGGTAGGATCTATAGACACAAAGGAAGGAGAAAGGCTGGATTTCCTTTTTCTCTTTTTTCTTTTGCTTCACACATCATCTGCGCCTGTTCCTACCCTTATTCTTACCATCTTGTCCAAAGTCTTGTGGGTATGGTTTTCTCCTTGGCATGCATAGTTCTCCTTTCCAAGAGCCCCTTCCTAACCCATCCTGCAGGCTACAAGCCAAGTTTCATGAATCTTCCTTAATTTCTCCTTCCCTCATAAGCTCTCAGAAGTTTCTGCATTCTTTTGGGTTTTAGAATTTCATAACACACTGAATAAGTTTCCTCACACTTGTTTCATTTTACTTGCTATCACCTTCCAAAGTAGGCCTAATGTTTTTGAGGTCAGGGACCATCACAAGGCAATTATGTTTTGTGTGAATATTTCAAGTGGGCACCTTTAAATAGTTAATCACTCCTTACTTTATGCACACAGTTTGAAATAATCATTTAAAATTAATTTATAATTTTAAAATGTCATTCAAGAGTCTCACAGTTTTAAAGTTTGATGTTCATCAGTCTTATGGTACCATTTCTTCAGTTGCTAAATAGAAAGTCTCCCTCTTCAGCTAGTAGCCTATGAATCGTGATTCTGTTTAGCTGCTATAAAAATTTCTGTGGTGATT
This sequence comes from Tympanoctomys barrerae, assembly GCA_002564285.1. Classification (NCBI taxonomy): domain Eukaryota; kingdom Metazoa; phylum Chordata; class Mammalia; order Rodentia; family Octodontidae; genus Tympanoctomys; species Tympanoctomys barrerae. The sequence continues at coordinate 691 of NDGN011487851.1, forward strand.
TTAATTTCTGTGTAATTACACTTTCTAAATTAGATTCTATTAAAAGAGAATTCTATTGTCATTTATCAATATTAATGTTTTAACACCAAAATGATGTGATCCAAATAAATAGTTTTGAATTGGAAAGCTAGATTGGATAAGAAAATACTTTTATTTATTTATTTTTTTCGGAACTGGGGATTGAACTCAGGCCCTTGTGCTTACCAGGGAAGTGCTTATTCCACTGAGCCATCTCCCAGGCCCCTAAGAAAATACTGATAAAGCCAAATAATCACTGTGATATACTATGAGCCATTTAGGACAAAGTCCCTCTGTGAAATTCTAGAGACAGGATGATGAACAAAAAAAGCAGCCCTAAAATAAACACACTCTAAAATTCTCAAAAAAGTATAAAATAATGCAGCCAAAAATGATTTAAAAATAGGTGGAAAAAGTACACCTGGTATTATGGCTATAAGATCAATACCTCTACTCTGCCCATGGCTACACTGGTCATAGGTATATGAATGAAATCTGACATGCCATCTCCCTCTTTTTACTTATTATATTAATTATGTGTATTCTGAATTTTGAAAAAATTCAGAACAGTCATTTGTCAGGTTGTTTTCTATAGCATAAGGTTGCCAGATAGAATGCAGGATAAATTTAAACGCTGAATCTCAGAAAATTTCAATTGAATTCAAACTTCAGATAAACAACAAAGAAATTGTTGGTGTAATTTAGCCCAAATATTCTGTGTGACCTACTTATGATAAAAAATGTATTATTTACCTGAAATTCAATTTCAACTGAGTGTCTTCTATTTTAGAAACTATCTGGATGATGCTCAGTAATTAATACCCAACAAGTGTGTTTGTGCACACATGGGCACATGCACGAGTATGTGGGTGCATGTGTGTGTGCACGTATAAAACATAGCTTGGAATGTACTCTTTGTGTGTGTGGTACTAGAAAGTAAATCAAAGCCTCCTCCATAGTGGGTGAGCACCTTACCACTGAGCTGCTTCCCTAACTTTAGTTTGCAAAATGCTGTATTATGAGTCATCTGGCACGGCACAAACTTTACTATAAGACGATGTCCAGTTTCCAGCATTTCTCTTGGATTATCTCTGATTTGACATAGCGATGGAATTTATTTCACAATATCACAGTTCTATTGATGAAAAATTTAAAATCAAATTGGCAAATCATCCTGAAACTTTGCACCTTTCAAGAAGATAGTATCAAGACTGCTGTTCATTGTTTTAAAAGACACCATCATGATACTCAAAAGCAATAGCACTGTTCTAATCTCTAACTCCTATTCCTATCTTCTCATGTTTTATTTTTATTTTTTAGGCTGATAAAAAAAAATCACCATTTTCCCATCTATCTGTCATGATGATTTATTCTCCAGAGATTTGACTAGTTCTAGTAATTATTCTTGAATCATATAATTTCATTGCAGACAACCTTTGGAAATAACTGTTATATCAGAATCTCTGTCTAAGAGTTTTGTAGCTTACAATTTGTGGATACACAATTTTCTTTTTTTACTTTGAAGAGGAGAAAAAAAATAAAAATGATAAAGAATTTTAAAACAAGATGATAGGAAATTAACAATGGTTGTTATATTACATGTTCTTATCTTCAAAATAGTTTCTCAGATTACCAGATATGGGCATGTAAACTTGTTCTTGGCCCAAATGCATTGTGGGTTTTCCTAAGACACATTCATGCATGCAGCAAATATTTACTATTTACCTATGAACCAGACAAAGTTACAGACTTGGAACGCTACTAGTAAGCAAGATATTATTTTAATAGAAGTTGCATTCATGCAGAAAAGGGAGAAAGAAAGAAAGAAAGAAAGAAAGAAAGAAACTAAAAATTACTTAGTTTATTTGCTAACGATTAATAACCAGCCTAGAAGACAATTAAAGCAAGAAAAAGCAGAGGACAGCTACTTTGATAAAGACACATTTGAGCAGATACTCAGGGAGGCAGGAGTGTGAGCCACATAGCTCTCTCGGTCAACAATACTCTGAAAGCGGACCATGAGTAACACCCTGAGGTAGGCACATGCTTGTTGCATCTTCATAAATGGTAAGGAAGTAAGTGTGCCTAGGACACAGCAAGCAGAGTGCAAGAGGCATGATAGCAAAAGGAGAGTCTCAGCCTGTGTTCAGATCATTTCTTAACAATCTTGTCCTTGCCTGGAATGCAAAGCGATTAATGACTTTAGGACCAAGATCATGTTCCAAGCAGCCAAAGTATCTACTCTTGGATTGTTGGAGATCTGACTGGGACATTTACTTTCCATGGATTGCCGCTTTACCAAGTCGGCAGGGTAGGAGATGGCTCTTCTTTTTCTCCTTGTAAGATCACAGTGGACTTCCTGCGTCCAAGAGGAATAGTCCTTTCACTGAAGCTACGTCAGCAAGTGGATAATCTGGCTAAAATTGCGGAGGAAGCTCTTGTTCATAGACTCTGTTGCTTTAACAGAGCCTGAATTCTGTCTAACTTATAGCATATTAGAAATAAATGTTTGCTAAACTGAGTTATTGAGCTACCCCATCAATATGCCATCTCTACGCACAAGATTATTTGTTGACTTCCAAATTTCTACCAATTCACTCAGGATGAAAGTGTCCCGATTCACTCTGTTTTTCTTGATTCATTTGTTGATGCTTCCTGTGACATTTTCTAAAGAGTCTTCTTAATTTGCAATTCAAATTCCACCAAGTGGCCTTGATGGTCAGTAGAAAGATCACAGTGGATCCTCTTCTCATTCAGGCCCTTTCCTGCCATCACTGCTAAGAGATAACTCCACAGTTTGTGTTTATTTGTCCTGATGTCTTTGCTTGCTCCCAACAGGAAAATTTTGAGCATTTTGTCTCCATCTGGTTATTCATTTTATGCATGGTGGTCAAATTCAAAGTTCTATAGGAAGGCGACTGTCCTTTACCACTGGTATCTTTTCTTTCTCTCCTCAGGACACCCATGGAATCATTAATTCTTTCCCTCTGAATGCTAGGCTCCTGATCTTTGAGCCGGCACTCTTTACAGTGCACACTGAACTTCCCTCTTTTGCACCATCCATTCTTGGCCAGTGGAACTTCTTCCAGCTTCTCTCTTCTACCAGTGCTCTTTATTCTGTGCATTGTGGGTGCTTGGCACACGCTAGTTGATCACCTGATCTTATTGTCTCCTTTTCTTTAGTTACAATATTCTTGAGTACCACATCTTTACAGATACTTTCTTGGATAAAATACCTCTCCAGAATTATCACCCTTAACTGCTTATATTTAGCAAATATCATTTGTAAAAATTACTAACGGACCAGGTGGGCCACAGTAGTGAAAGAATTAATTAACAGAAAATTCCTCAATAAGTGAGGACAATGGACATCCCATCTGAGTGTAAATTCACGTTGTAAGCCATAAAAGTATACCTCATGAAGATCCTGGTCTGTCTGGCAGATAATGACAAGATATATTTAACTTTTTAAATCTTTAAAAAATTTATTTTATACAGGATCTCACTATGCAGCTTGGACTCACAGTGACCCTCCTGTGTCAGCCTCCCTAGTGCTGGGACTACAGGCGTGAGCCACTACGCCTAGTTTTGGTGGCCTGCTCAGCGGGGCCAGCATAGTATGGAGTACGAGGAATGAAACCTGGGTCCTTGCGCTTGCCAGGCAGGTGCTTAGACTGTCAGGCTATCTCCCCAGCCCATGAAAAACATTTAAAAGCTTCACAAAGCTCTTTTTTTTCCCTACTGGACAAATGCAAAAATAAAATAAAACCTCACCAATCCACATTTATGTCCTTGCTAAGCTTAAAACAACAGGCAAAGTGATCTAAGACTCTTTCAGGTGAGTTATAGTCTTCTATTTCTCTAATGCAATATGAGGATGAAGAAAGAGTGACTTTCAAGTACAAATATAGAGGGCTGGGGTGGGATTTGGGGACTGACACTGTTCCCCAGTGGCCAGTGCTTTCATTTCTGGAAATAGAGTCTTCATATGTATTTATTCCTCTGCCCCACATGGATACCCCGCAAACCGTTCTTTGGTTCTCCTCCTTTCTGTGTTTCTCCCTAAACTCTACTGTGTCAGTCTGGGCATGCATCCAACCTCAGTCAATGAAAGCCTCTTCATGCTGTCCAGCTTCAGCACTGCGTGCTAGTTGCTAATCGCTGTCTTTCCCACCCCGCGTCCAAATGTTAGTGTATACAACATCAATCAGCTGTTCCTTTCATCTTCCTAACACCATGAAGGTGTTTATATTTGCGTGGGACACTTGAGCAATTCTAGCCAATGGGCTTTGGCCTGCGTGGGGTGGGGGTGGGGACTTCAGGCAGGGTGCAGCCTCAACGGGAAACAGGAACTAAAAATGTTCTTGTTAGAACAGAACCTTCGCCCAAATCTAACTTTCTAGCTCAATCTCTGACCTTCTTGAAGTAGGTCACCCTCAGAATTAAAGGGTAGTTGATAAGCTGGAATATACTAATTTATTGGCTATATAAAGAAGAATTTTTGTTATGGATTATCATGCTTTCTTGCAAACTTTTCTTTATAATTAAAAACATCTGGAAGACATTTTAATATATCATAAACAAGAGGAAATCCAAAGCACGTGACTTCTAAGAAAATGATGCAAATAAGAATTCTTTGCCAAAATTTACTGTAATCCATTTTTCTTTCTTTCTTTCTTTTCTTCCGGGGTGGGAGTTTGGAGGTGGGGGATTCAAGAAAGGAGGACATGCAAGAATAGCATTGAGAATTCTGCAGAGAAAACAGTCATTTCAAAATTAGTCTGCTGCTATTTTTGGCCGGTGTTAGAAGACATTACACATTGGCAAAGGCTCTGAAATATACTTGGTTTCTTTTTAGAAATTAGTCGTTTTACTTGTAACTTTCTTTCTGAAATAGACAAATAGTTCAATACACACGGATTAAATTGGGAAGTTGCAAGAAGTAGAACCAGAAAGGAGACAACTTCAAGGGTGAAGTTAGGTAAAAGAGAGACTGTTTGCTTACTATTTTTCTCCTCTTTTTTGCTTCCATCTTTTATTTGGATAATAGCATCATAAGGGTACATGCATGTCTAGTAGATACCAGCAGGAGTGGATGCTGCCTATAACATTTCAAGGATATTCCAATGTGTCTCTCTTCAGCTAAGGAATAATTTATCTCCTAATGTAAGTAATATATTGTGGAACCTTTCTCCTTAAACAGGAAACTCTATGGAAAATAAGCACAAGTTGAAGAATTATGTACTCTTAAAATTGTGAGTAACAGCACACAGACCCCACACCCACTGTTCCACCAACAGACAAAACAATAACAAGGTGGCCAGTGCTTACTTTATTTGGCTTCTAAGTTCTGAATGAACACTTAATAATTCCATGAAAATAACAATGTGCTTTTGTTTGCTATAGAGTATATTTTCAGTACATAACTAGTTTATTAAAATTCCTTGTAGGGCTGTAAATCTAAAATTGCACAGAGTTTATGAAAGAAACAGTAGCATATTATAAAATGCAGGAACCTCTTACATTCCTGGCTAAATTCCAGATTTAGTGTTGTGGTGAGAGGCAGAACTGAAAGAAGACAGCCGTGTTCAGATCCTGGCTTGTGCTTCTCGGTCATGGCTTCTCTGAATTTCATGTTCCTCCTATCTAAGATGAGAATGATATTCCCCATATTCTCTGTAGTTAAGTGAGATAACATTACTATATGAAGGAACTGGTACAGTCTCTAGAATAATGGGACATTCTATCATCCAGGATAATGGATGATCGGTATTATTTTTTGCACAGTTTATTATTATTGCACAAACAATCCCACGAAGTACGTGCTGGTGGTGGAAAGAAATTTTGCTTCCCATTCTCCTGTTTTGGGGTGGAGAGGTGACTGTTTTTTTTTCTGCTCAAGAAGTTGCCTAAGTGAATGCCCAATGTATCCCTTGTATTTCGCTATATGAATGGAGTCCGACCCTTTCCCTCCAGCCCCAGATATAGACACTATAGAAAGCTGGTCCACGCAGAATTACACACTTAATTACAGAATTACAGAGTATCAATTCATTTAATGCCAGACACTGTGAGAAAGACAGAAGACAGGAAATGGATGAGGCAAGATTCTGGCTGGGGTACAGTAACTCAAGCTCTTGTCTTTCACGAGCAGGTAGAAGTACACAACCGGCAGACTGAGCAGGCCATTTGTGTGGACAGTGGGAGCTGGGGATGCAGGGCAGAGGTTAAGGGTACACTCGGCCCTCTCTGCCTGCCAGTTCAGGGTCAGTGGGGTCAAGCAATCTTGGACTAGAAATATTTTTAAAACTTACATCTTTATTGAATGTGTACTGCCACTTTTCTTGTCACTGTAACAGTACAACGTGACAGCTGTTTACCGAACATTTCCATTGTATTAGGTAATACAAGTAGCTTAGAAGTGATTTAGGTTATACAGCAAGATGTAAGTTACATGCCAATACAAAACGATTTCACATATGCAAGTTGAGACTGCTGATTTTGGTATCCACTGGGCTGATGGACCCTAGAACTAATCCCCTGTGCATACCAAGGCACAATTGTCCTGGATGCAATTGAGAGATTAAGATAAAATTCAGAAATTTCAGTGTTTTGGGTCCTATTTATAAATATTTATCATTAACTTTACAGAAAAATATTATAAATTAAGGAAATCCTATAGGGGGCCCATATAAGCCTCTTAAGAATTTTACATTTTCAAGATTGTTAGAGCCAGTCCTGTGGAGCACAGGATAAAGAGTAAGGCCTTCAGAGAGAATGGCACTGGAGCCAGAGTGACCCAGTTCCACATCCCAACCCGATGACTTCCAACATGAAGCACTGAGCAAGTTATACGACTTTTCTCAGCTTTGAGCTCCTCACCTGCAAAAGGAAGTGACCTCTATTCAAGCTTGTTATGAACAGTGGTGTTAATGTGTGTGAAGGACCTAGTGGATGACAGCCTTCAGGGATGATACCTGTTTTCTCTAGGAATCATTATTATTATTTAGGAGTCCTAAAGATTTATTTAATAATCACTTTTTTTCTGTAATGAAAATACAATTCAGATCACTTATAAATTTATGCATGTTCTTATTGGTGTTAACATTAGCTAGTATGATCGTCAGCCATGCAGATAAATTTCTAAAGTATTTTTGAAAAATACCTCACCTACCACAATGTATGAGTTTTAATGATGTGCTAAGTTCCAAGAAATTTATTAAAATAATGTCAGATTTAGTGTTTTCAAAGATGACAGTCAGTGTTTTACAAAATTTATGTTGAACTAATGTACAATATGAAGAATCATTTAAAACCCATATCTGAAGGAGATGATAGTAGATTGTATTTACCGCTCCTCTGACTCCTTTGTCCTTAATAGGAACACAGAACAACAGCCTGAATAATACTCAACTGCAGATTAGGTGAGTAGGAACAGACTTTTATTACAAAGGAAATTACAAGGCTAATTTGCATTGACTGGTTTAAACAACAGTCTACCAACTGCACTAATCTGAGAAAATATTACATATAGAGAGAAATGGGAGGAATGAGGCTAAGATAATGCTTTTTTATATTCATATTTCAGAATCATGATATCTTGAAATGGATTGTCAGATGTGTTAATGGACCTTACTATTTCATTTTAACACTAAATACTGGAAAAAAATTGTTTCTGGAAGCTGTACTTTATGGGAGGCTTCCATAAACCCAAATCCAATAATTGTTAGCTACACAAGAGGCAAGGAGCATATTAAAACTTAGCATGATAGAGGATTCTTAGTAGGCCAGGGATTTCATCACAAATATTGCTATGAAGAATGTGGGATGACAAAATTAAAGCAATTAACTGAAAACAAAATACTAATATTTGATAAAAACATATGCTGTTTTGAGAGAAAGATGGGGGAAGCAAAATAATCTGTGCTAGTATATGGGAGAGAATTTTAGTAGCTTCTTCACCAATTCTGCTTAAGCCCTGACATGTTATCCCTTCACGGGATTCAGAAATGTCTTTTTCTCATTTTGGATCATGGCCTATGGTGATATTCTTTAGACTGCAATATATATTCATATGGTTTAACAATTTGCATTGCCGACCAGTCTGTGTTTATACAATTTGGAAGGACCCTTAGCTTTGGCTAGCGGAGCCATTTCCAGATCGGAGAGTAGAACGAAGGGTAAACTTCTCGGTCTCGGGTTAGGAAAGAAGCAAACAAAAACTAACAAACATAAATAACTTAGAATTGGAACATGGGAAATATATTTGGAATAATATAAAAATATCCCATGATCATAAACTCTAACCTCCTGCACTTAGGAATATAGGACATTATGTAAAGACAAAAAAAAAAAAAGAAAGAAAGAATGGAGATGTTACTCAAGCTGCCCATGTTAAAGTATTACTGCTGTACAAGGTCATCAGTAAATTTTAAAGCACTGCCCAATTATTCTTTCTCTGGACTCAGTTACTGATGCTATCTGCCAAGCTATAGTCAAACTTTGTAAATAAATAAACCCATAAAACCCTTGGGGGAAAGTCCTTAATCTACAGCACAGTGACTCTGTAGCTTAGAAAATAACAAGTTTGGAAAACAAACTTTCGTAACGTGCTAGTAGGACTGGTATTCATCCCTCTACCAGTAGTTTCGACAAAAACACAGGCAGTGTGGTGCAGTGATTTAACAAAACAGTGTTGAGCCAAACTCTGTAATTCAGTTGGTCTCCATCTTCCTGGAACCTTTATCTCGTTGTAGTCGCCCATCATATACTGACTTCAATGTCCAGGAGCTATGGATAATAGGCAAACAGTCACCCAGACATGGAGATTGTGCCTGGAATGCAAAGAGCAAGAACATACATGGATGATAAGAAGATATAGGAATGTACAAGTACAGATAGTTTTGAAAGACAATATGCTGTAACGTCCAAGTGTTCTCATTCAAATCAAATTATTTAACAGTTTGGTTGTATGCTCCTGGGAGCTGAAAAGAAACTCATCACAGTCCAGCCTATTTTTAAAAAATAGAATGCAACATACTCACTGGGAATCGTCATAAAAGGCAGAGAATGTAAATGTGGCTATAAAAGCGATGTACTGTGGATGAGTCCTTAGATGGTGAAAAAAGATCACTTTGACTGAAGGAGTTGGCATTGAACTGAACTATGACATATAGGTAACATTTGGTGTGTGAAAATGGCAAAGAGCAATTTTAGGAGGAAAAACTGACTAAATACATAGTCAAAAAAGGCTCAGAGAGTCAATCAGACGAATTTAACCCACCAGATTTTCCTAAGCAATTTTTATGATCCAGACATAGGAGCTCAGGATCCTGAGGTCTCTGACAAGGACACTGAAAGACAGGCTGGAGTGAGACTGGGGACCAGTTATGGCTGATATTAGTTGAAAATTAATGACATATTTTTTTTTAAATCTATAAGAATCCTTGAAAACTTTTGATTATGGTCAGAGCTGGTGCTTAGGAAGATTCATTGAGCAACAGTTGCCCAGTTGATTAGAGATAAGGGAAAGATTGGCCTGTCAAGAATAAGACCAGGAACAATGAAGTGGAAAATTCTAGAGTAATCTAAAAATTAGAAAACCTGACAGTTGAATGGATTTAGGAGGTAAAGAAAAGAAAAACAATTTAAATTTATTCACATATTTAAAACTCAGGTACAAGGAGACAGCTACACCTGTAATCACTGGAGACTTAGAAGATACATAGCTTTCAGCAGGAAGAAAGAAAAGAAAGGAAGACAGAAGGTAAAGGAAGGAGAGAAAGGAGGAAAACATAAAACAAAAACCAATGCCCTGATTTTTAGTGTTTGCTTCTCTGTAGTATAAATGTTGCCACCCTGGTCGACTTTGGGTTTGAAAAAGATGCACACAGTATGTCCTCCTCAGCTGCCAGAAATCAGCTCCAGATGCTGGTAACAGATGGAGAAGTGAAAAAGGAAATCCGAGAAGAACATTGTCTTTGGAACTTCAGATTTGGAGACACTGAAGTGATTTGTGGAAATACGTAAATGATAATATTCAGCAAATTGTTGGAAATGATGGCTTGTAGTCTAGTGAAAAAGTCAGTTGGATACATATATATTCACGGTGGCCTAGGAAAAGCACACAGCATGGAGAAAAGATTACACAGAATGATAGACTCTTAGAAAATACCTGAATTTGGTATATTATTTCATTTTCTGTTGCTAACAAAATACGTGAGGGGAAGTACTTCATAGGTAAATAAAGGTTTTCATAGCTATAGTTCTAGAGATTCAAAAGCATGGTATCAGCATGTGGTGAGACCTTTGGCTGTGTCACAATAATGCCTCATAGCTAGGACATGAGCACAGGAAGAGATCTCATGGTAAGAGAAGAATAAGAGAGCTTCGGGAACCAGATTACTATTTTGTAACATTATACTTACATGAGAATGATTTATTCTGCAAGACCACACCAATCTCTTCTGAGGGCAATGACCCCTTGGACCTAAGCATTTACCTCTAGCCCCTGCCTCTGAAAGGTTCTCCCACCTCCCAACATCACCTGGGGGGACAGGCATTTCTGGAAGACAAGCAACATCCAATGCATAGTATTAGGGAGCAAGAGGAGGCAGAAAATGAATCATTTGTAGAGACCAGAGGCAAAATAGAAGAGTGAGGTACTCCACAAACCAAGAAAAACCCCAACACATTTAGAGACTGACTAAAGTGTCGAAAGTGATAGGGAGACCAAAGATAATTAAGTTTTTTTAAAAAGGCATTAGATGGGACTCTGAACCATGGTGAACTTCTTGGTAGAAGCAGTTTCAGCAGATTATGGGGCGGTGCAAGTTTTAGCAGTGCAATTATTCTCATTTCCCCAATACATATCGCAATGAAAGGAAAGAGAAACTTATGAAAGGCATCATTTTTTGATGATTTCAAAAAATTATGATTTCCCTGGTAATTTAGTTACAAGATTAGAAGAAAAACAAACTCTTATGAACTTCACTTGTGGCAAGAATGGATTTGTGCCCACGTCCAACCCTGCAGCCGTATCAGAATTTACCTCAGGCTGTCTGTTGTTTGCTATGGGTCTTTATTAGTCACACCACTTGGGGGAAGAAGGGCATTCATGGACAGCTGTGACCCGCAAACAGAAGCAGGGAAGCAAGCCAACAGCATTCACATAAAGAGGAAGAATCAGATAAAGCACGTGCCTTATGGAAAACGGAGGGGGGGGAACAAGAAGCAATGGCA
>NDGN011487872.1:0-11418 GCA_002564285.1 Tympanoctomys barrerae
AGGTATTTTCCATCATGTATTGATATGTTAACCTTTAAGTTCCTACAGAATATGAAGAAAAAAAATTTTAAAAATAAAAAATATTTTAATAAAATAGGAATAAACAATTACATACTTTTACATTGACGTTTAGAAATCTAACCATATACAGCATTGTAGCAGGACAGTCGTGTGACATTTTTTTCTTATCTCTTGTTTTCATTTATTACCCTTTTCTTTCCTGGAATTTTAATGTCAAGTAATGATCATAATTTCAAGTGATAATCACACAAGGAATTCAGCTGGATATTTGTGAACTTTGGAAGAAACAAAGGTCACAATAGTATTTGAAAGTCACCTAGGTCATAGAAACAAATAAACTTTAGAGGTTAGTTTGCTTCTTAAATCCCAAAGCTCTGTGCTGCATATGGGAAAATAAGCATTTTACAATATTCAACATTAAAGAGAAAGTACAATGAACTATATATTTGCTTGGAACAGGAGAAATATAAAATAAAATAATGTAAATATAAATTTGAAGCACGTAAGAAATTGTCTTGAGATTCTGTAACTATGAATGAAATGCAATACCATTTTCTCCTTTAAGGAGCAAATGTTCAGAACTGCAAAGTCTAATAAATAGTCAAAGACAATTACTGATTAAAATAAATTAGCATGTTTTATGTGTTGAATTCAATAGAGGTTAGTAAAGGTGCAGCACACTCCTTTCAATTGTTGTGCTGCTAAGTCTCAGTGCATAGGCAGGACAGTAATGGTCTCCACCAGATCCTTAGTGAGCAGGGAGTGAGATCAGCCAGGAAAGACTCTCTGTGCTCCCTCTCCTGCTGTTTTTGTTTAAAGCAGGGCTGTGGTCCCGCTTGCTGGTAGTGCTGAAGTTTGTTCAGGTGCTCTTGCCGTGCTGGCTGTGTTAGAACTGCCTTTCCTTCTCCTGTCTGTCCTGCAGACTTGAATCCCAGGTGACAGCAGACATCCAGACCATTCTACAGCTGCTGCAGAAGCAAACCCCGGTAGTCCCCCCAGCCTACAGCATGGTAACTGCAGGAGCAGAGTATCAGAGACCCCTCCTCCGTCTGATGAGAACCAGTCATCCCGCAGCCTCCATTAAGACAGACCGGAGCTTCAGCCCCTCCTCCCAAGTGAGTATAGATATTGCACAGCACAGAGCATATCTCAGCATGTCCAGAGACCACATAAGACCCCCTGGAATGCTGTGGAAAATACAAACTTCTATGTCCACTTGTATTTCTAACTCAATTACAATTTCTGATAATGAGCCCTTTGATCTGCATTATGCTCCTTTGAAATTTGAGAATGGACCTAGAAGAATAATTTTAAATACTAGTGTTTTATTTTTGAAGTATTTCTTTCAAGAATCATCCTGTGTAAATTTATGTGCTTCAGAAATTTGAAAGTTAAGGAGTACTCCTAAATCCAAAAACTGAGTGAGAAAAAAATCTGCAATTTAATCTAATGGAGAGACGGGGTGGATAGGTTTCAGGAAGGAAAGAGAAGTAAAAGTGGGCTAGATTACACCTGAGGCTCAGACATGATCAGATTAGTAACTTCTCCGTGCTCTGCTCATTATCAGAGATTTCTAATTTATTTGAACCTGAATGATAGATAGGTATGGTAGAAAGAACAACACAAAGTACCCTTTATCTTGTTTTTCTTGGAAACTGTCTCTTTGAATTAGGTTAGCCGGAAAGGTCTAACTGCCTAGGAATTCTATTTTTGGAATTTGTTTTAATGAATTCAATAGCATAGCCAAATGCAACCAAAGAATGATGATCTCACTAAGGATGAAGTAGCCAGGCATGGTGACACATGCCCGTTATTCCAGAACTCAGGATTCTGAGGCAGGAGGACCACCAAGAGATCAAAACATGTAAAACCAGGCATGTTGTTGTTTGTTTTCAATGGACTTAAATATGTTATCCGATGAGATTGGCAAGTTTACTTTTTTCTTTCTCTTTGTCTTTCTCATGTACAACTAATCAAGTAACCCCATCTCCTGCCGCAGCTTTTGTCATGAATGTTGAATTAAAACTCACTTAGATGGAATGGGGCATGGTGCACTCTGGAGGTTGAGACAGGAGGAGCACTGTGAGTTCGAGATTGGCCTGGGGGGCTACTCAGTGAGCTCAAGGTCAACCCAAACTGCATAGTAAGACTATGTCTAAAAAAAAAAATCATTTAGAAAACTCAAAGTAAAACAATATCTTTCAAATCTTTATCTTAATCTGACTTTAGAGTAAAATTAAAATTCCTGGAATTGTTGGATTGTGTAAACTAAAGATTGAGCCTCCAGTGTTTTAAGCATTTTAGGAAAATGTTGGTTATTAATACTAATCAAATAAGGTTAAATAAGAAAAAACATCTGGATTTCATGACCGTGATTTTAGCTGACTGTTGCTGTGAATTACAAGAAGTGCTTTCTTTTCTTCTTTCTGTCAGTGCCCTGAATTTCTAGACCTTGAGAAATCTAAACTGAAATCCAAAGAATCTCTCTCAAGTGGGGTACACCTGAACACAGCTTCAGAAGACAACTTGACTTCACTTTTAAAACAAGACAGTGATGTCTCTTTAGAGCTTCACTTGCGACAAAGAAAAACTTACTTTCATCCGATTAGGCATCCCTCCTTGCCAGATTCCTCCCTGAGTACCACAGGAATCTTGAGTCTTCATAGGCATGTTTCTGATCCTGGTCTTCCAGGGAAATAATCATTTTGTACTATTTATTCCACATACAATGTAAGTGCTTTTAATGGCTGTTTTTCCTTTTTGTATTTAAATTCTCTCTACTCGACTCAGGGGCTCACAAGTTACCATTATATGCAAAAGTACTGTATATTTTCCTAAATTGAAGCTTGTAAGGTAAACTTGAGCAGTTAGGATGTAAATATACATAAGAATTTTGGTTCCAAATGTTAAACTGCCAGCATCTCTAGGCACCTTATTTTTTTTTTTTCTTTTCTAAGTCATGTGCATGTCAGGAAGCTCCAATTTCTCTTGCATGGAGAGTCCTATTCATTGCTTTTACTGAACAAGTACATTGCTATGATGATGCCTTCCAAGCAAATAGGAGCCAAGGGATGAAACTATCCATAGATACAATAAGATGATCCTCAGTTTGTGGAAGTTCAACGAGGATGACGGGAACTTACTCTTGAGAACAGATATTCTCTGTATTGAACTCTTTATAGTCAGTTACATTATCTCCCCACAGTGAGAAAAGTGCAGTCTGAGATTTATCTCAGATAGTAAAGGAAACCATCTCCAAATATACTGAAGGAAATACAAGTTTTCTTTGATCCTTAAAATCTGTACAGGGAAAACCTCTCCACAAGACCAAGTGAAATACAATCATCTTGTTAATGAGTGCAGTGCACTGTGACAAGTTCAGCTTCACAGTAACTCGAGGCAGTGGCTTGGTATCTCAGCTTATGTAAGACTTTCAACAATGAGCAGTACATTTTGAAAAGCGACAGGACAAAGAAGAAAGCAGTCCAAGCTTCCAAATGTGGGAGAACTGTGGGTAGGCATAAGGTCTGCTCTCAGATTTCTCTAGGCCTGCAATGTCTCATCTGAAAAGCAATCTGTTGCAAAGGAAAATTTACATCCTGTCTTTAGGCAGGAAAGTGGGAGGAATACAGAAAGACCTTTTGTCTTTGTGAATCTTTGTCCTGCATTTAGGAAAACAGTCTGAGAAGGCTGGAAGCCTCACTGCATTTTTATGGTCAGCTCAATAATCCTTCATATATTTGGGAGAAATAGTTTGGTTTCCTTGAACAAGAATACAGGCCAACATTAACAAAAGTAAAAAATGTCATTAAAATTTTGTCACTAATTGTGTTCACAAATCATCTAAAATTTTTTACACAGGCACATTTCTTCAAAGGTTAAAGCACAATATTCTCTAAGGTTTTGTGTGTGAAGGGAATTCTAAAGAATTACTAAAATGTAAGACACAAACTCCTATTCATAGCTTCCTTCCTAGCCATATTTTAGAGCAACCTTAAAATTTGATTAAAATAGAGACATAGTTTTCAATGAATGTGTAATTTTAGTGGATTTACAGGGCAAAACCATATTTAATTAAGCATATGTTGTGCTCTAACTCCCTAATCCCAGGTGTGGAAAGGTAATGTGTATTTACCAGCCCAAGGAAGAAGAAAAAGAAAGGAGTACATATACACCAGGAATAAAATTTTGATTTTATATATTCATCCATTTTTATTGATTAAAAATTAAGTCAGATTCCATGACACATGGACCAGACTGGATATACATTGGCTCTATAATATTAGAATATATTTTAATATCTTCAACTATTTGGTTTTGGGGGAAAAATCAGTGTATGGAAAAACATTAAAAATTAAATATTTGGATGAGTTAAGTTGTACTTAAGAAATTTTATTTTTAAGTCTAGTTTTAAATTTTTTACAGATTCAATATATCATTTCTGATCAAAATTTTTGAATGTCATTGATAGCTTAGTTCTTTGCTAATTCTCTCACCTACAGCTTTAAAGAAATAATACACCTCCACATTATCACATGGGTTAATTTCCATCTCTACATGATAGAAATACAATCTATTGATTTAACACTATCAGTGACACTAATGTATTAATCGCCACCAAATATAAGCAATTTATTTAAATTTACAAAAAAATTGCACAATTTAAAATGTGATTACAGTGACCTTAAATTACTCTAAGTGTATTTTTAAATGGTCATAGAAATCGTTAACCTATATAGGAGCCAACCCTATAGGCATGAGCATGTATTTATATAATTTTTTAAAAAGTCATCAAATATGGAGAATTAGTCCATTTAGTGAAACTATAATAATAAAACCAGCTTCCCTAACCATTTGGTATTACGCATATATAAACTGAGGAAGTAACTGACACTTCCCCTCCCCCTTCACTTACCAATGTAGGCCAGAAGTGGAGAGAGTCACATAAATGGCTAACTTTGAATCTGAGGTCCATGAGAGACTTTATTTTCATATTGGGGCACATTTTTTGCAGCTGCAACAAATTTCATAAGGATGGTCTGCCTAAGCTCCAAGTACATTCAGAATGAATTCACCAGAGAATGTTCATTTGTAGGGAAAGAGAATTTGGCAGGTGAGGAATTAAGATCTGATTGTTTGATTAGTGAATGCTTCAGCTGCAACATTTGGTATGACATGCATAAAACTCAGCCTTCCGCATAAAACCTCTATTTATAAAAACAGCACGTAGGAAGGGGAAGATGGGGAATAGTACATAAGCCTCTGACTTATTTAAATTCTAGCATAACACAACCCTTTTGTTATTGTTCTTCCTTGACATGAAATGATTGCTTGATTTTAAAATCTTTAGTCTCAGAGAGCTGGACAGGATTATGAAGGCCCTTTCCTATAGACTATTAGCTTTAAAAGATCCTGAGAAAGATAGATGTGGTTAGTCTAGCATAAATGTCAGCAGATTCTGTGGCTCAACTGATTTATAGAAGGCCAAAGCAATTATCTTCTTGTACAAAATACACCCCCTTGCTCAGCCAAAGATCTGATACCGAAGACCTCCATCACCCTTTCCATCAGGTAAAGAAAGCAGGTTGACACCTCCATTGTGGGCCCAGGCTGAAGGCCGAGCCTCCCTGTGGCAGCCACTGGAAGCAGCAGCACAGCAACCACTTTCCTTCTTGGTAGACAGCAGCACTGATGTAAGGCCCTTTCCTTTCCACCTAAAAACAGCACTGTCTGGTCCCCTACCCTAAATAAAATGTGATTTAGAACTTAAAATTTGTGTAGTTTAGAGGCTTTCCTGCTGCTATTAATTGCCAAGCAGAGAGCTGAGATTTAGACTGATGATGTTACCCCAGAGGTAGTCCAACACTTCTGTTGATAAGAAAAGGAGGAATATGAAAATTCTGAAGCAGTGTTCCACAGGGGGTTTTACTTAATAATCACTAATTCAACAAATGTAGGCAAGGAAGAGGCAGATTTAGGACGCATAATTTGTTAAATCCATTTTTTTATGAGCAGAATATATTTATTGGGGGAAAGAAAGAGCTTAACCAAGAGAGAGACAGGAGGCGGGGCCTGAGTAGGTTGTCCCCAGGAAGCTTTTTCTTCCAGGGATTTTTATAGAGTAAAACCATATGCTGAGGCGGGCCCAAGGTAGTGGAGAACATGGGAACTCACTTAGGTGGGCATGAGGTGGGACAAAGTTATGGTCAACCAATGAGATTACAAGCACCATGCTCAGGTAAAATTGATTAGAGTGGCAAATGGGGAAGTGAGTCACATAGCAAGCGGGCATGAATACGGGACAGATTCTCTTCCTGTTGGGGGTTGGACTAGTGACTCATTTGGGTTCTTTCAAGGTGATTGATACCTATTTAGAATATCAATCCCTGATGCCCATCCCTAGGGAAGTATGTTAACTCCGTTTTAATGGGTTGGTCTTCAGAGCTGTACTTTCCTACTCTCCTTGTCAGAAGGTATGGAGACTAAGTCAGAGTATAATAGCATTAGGAGTCAGGATTTTAATTTAATTTATTATTTTCTGTAGTTTCGTTTCAGACGTGGACTCTGTCCTGACTCACCATCTCTAGGTAGAATCAGGTTTAGTGTGTGTATCTGAATAGTTTATAATGTTGATAAGAAAACATTATATAACAGTAATTTATAATTTAACATAGTGGAGTCTATCGAAATCCAAAAGTAGATCAATATATGTTAATTTCTTACAAATCAAAGATTGTTTGTCATAAAATGAAGGATTACAAATCACTTTTATCTTATAATAAGACATATAGGTCCACAGTGTGAGGTCCAAACAGCATTTGTAAGACAGGATAATGTAGGACAGTCAATCGAAAAGTGTGGTTCTCAAATTAACAGTGTTAGCATCACCTAGAATTGTTCTAAACACATATTCTTAGCCAACACCCTGGATCTGCTGTATCAGAAATTTCAGAGGTGGGACCCAGCAAACATCTTTCAACAGCTCTCTCATACAATCCTTCTACACATTAAAATCTTGACCTCAGTAGGTGGAAGGGCAGAGTGGCTCTGCCGTCAGACCAACCTTACCCCACAAAAGCTGTTTTCAAGACTAAAGTTTCTGAATCAGAAAACATAAGTGTAGGTATTCTTATCTCTATGTATTAAAATTTGCACTGCAGTAAGCTCCTGCATTATGAACATCTGAGTTGCAAACTTTCACAAATACAAATGGACTTCAAATTCATTCATAGATGGAACCAATTGTGAAAATTGCTGTCATGTCTGCTGGCCATTGTCACAGTCGTGTTGCTGTTGCTCCCTGTATAGTGCAGTAGTATATGGTAGAGTGGTACAGACTTACTGAAGTTTTGTGTTTTTTGGTTTTTAAGTCATCTAAGGTGTATACCTTTTTTTTTTTTTTTTTTTTGGTGGAACCAGGGAGTGAACTCAGGTTCTTGCGCTTGCCAGGCAAGCACTTATCCTACTGAGCTATCTCCCCGGTCCCTGTTTTTTTGTTTTATATTGTGTATTTGTGTCAAAGTTCAACTTACCAATGGAAGTGATTCTTAAATCAGGGACTTACTGTATTAGTTTTATGGTTTTAAAGTGATAATACATAGAATTATAATGACAGAAGAGATCTCATTGTTAAAATGAAATCTGAGTTGAAGTTACACAAAAGTGATGTCCATTTCAATACTATTAGAATGTATTTCTTAAACACTAGCACACTGTGGAAGTTTCTTTTTTCACATGACAGAGTTCACAAAGGGACATTTGAGGATATATTTGCAATATACAATTTTAAAAGTAAATGCACTATTTTCATTCATGCATGCACACACACACACAAACACACACACGAATTTCACAGTTGTACTGGCTCTTTTCAGGCACCTACACTCATTCTGTCACTGCACAGATACATTTTACAGATTTCCAACTGCCAAAGCTCTCATGTAAATGGTGGAAATGGCAAATGAGGTAATGTGGCAAGCTTGAGTTAAAACACAACCTTCTCCACTTACTCTTGCAACAAACCATCAATCACTTCAGTACCCCAAACTGTAAACGCAGAGGTCCCGTCTAACAAATCTTGAAGGGACATGTGGAGGATCCTCTCAGACATAAGTATAGAACCTCCATGTGCATCATGGAGCACAGTAACGCTCACCTAATGCCTGGTAGCCCCACAGCACAACTCAAGACCTAAGAAACCCCCACTGTTGGTTCTTCTAGCCAATGCTCTTTCTTAAACTCTGGAATGAAAACCTTAACATGAGTCACACTCACCTTGCAAAACTCTAGATGCACTGAATAAGAGAATTTCAGTGGTAGGGAACCTTTCTCTGCTTGTCCATCCTGACCTTTGTCAAATATTGCCTTTGTCCAGCATTCATTAAATTACACATTCACAGTGCAATTGTTTTCTAGGAGTGCAATGGCGTCTTTCTTTCTCTTTATACAAGGATATTTCCTTGTTATCCTACTTATAATGAAGTGATATTAACCATTAAAAACTAAAAGGTTCATATTTTAAATGCTTTATAAATTATTATATGTTATCATTGGTAAGTGGCCAAGGTTAGAATAATGAGTTTCATTCTATTCTGGTTCAAATATACTTTTTTTAAATGTCCAATACAAAAAAGAAAACCCACGGAGGACATGAATAAATAAGTGATAGCATGAGAAGAAATTATTATAACTTATTTATATAGAATATTAAGTGGAGGTTCAGATAACCATAAGTTACTTGAAGCTAATACTTTATTACTATGAATATAAGAATTAAATGTCAATAGAAGTGCAATATACATGGAATCATGTAATCAATTGACCAATTTTATTACTCTATCAATCATAATCAAACTTATAAATAGCAAGACTATAGAAATGTTCCATAAGGTTTTACCATGAAAAGTGGCAATATTAATATTGTTATTCTTGAAAAGCGAATGTCCAAATTGAGATGGATTTCTAAATTGTATTCATGTTATCTGTGGCTCGCATTTATATGTTGAAAACTGTGAAATGATGTGACATGCCTGTGATTCTAAAGCCCAAGTTTGACCTACATTCTTTGTATATCTTTTGTGTATATTTTGATGTTTTTTAATGGAAAATAGTCACAACTGTGAGCATTTTACTGTACTTTTTCCATACTTACACACACTGTGAGTAGGAAAAGCCCACACCATTTGCACCATCCACATTTAGAAGTAAACCTCAGGATCAGTTATCTTAGAACTAACTGCTCCTTGGACTCCTCGCATAATTATAAAGCTCTGAAATGATACAGCGCCATTCTTCCAAATGTTAAAGAAATGAGGTAAAAATATGGGGCAGTCCGTATTGCCTGGGCATCTACTGGTTTTAATTAAAGACACATTACCTCTTAGTTGAAAGATTTATTTTATAATTTTGATGAGAAAATGTATTATATCAGAATGTTTGCCAGTTAAAGAATAATGTATTTCCAAAAGGAATGTGTGTGCTCGCTTGAAAATGTCAGTCACCTGATATAAAGAAGCTCACTCACATCTGGTTAAGTAGTATTCTGGAATGCTTTAAGCTAAATGAAACAATCTACCAAAACACACGCTACTTTGTACTCTTTATGCACATAATGTAGCATGAAATCATGATGCTTTTAAAATATTCTGTGCAGAAATATTTATTTTTTAGCAAATATTTTCTTCAAAGATTGTTATGTGGTATTGACAGTGTAATCTACTTGCACAACTAGTTTTGCAATAACATACAAATACCTGTAAATAAGTAAAATGTAAATATTTCATGTACAAATGGTTGCAAATTTTTGGTAGCTAAAAGTGTACAAGTTGTATTGAAAATATAGTATATGTACAAAATTTAAGAATGAATCATATACTTTATGATCTATTTATACATGAAAAAATTCAAGAATTTGTAAAAGAAATTATTTTGGGGAAAAAGAAAGTAGATCTCATTAGTAAGCTAGGATTCTTTTACTAAAGAAGCCAACTATTTCCAACATCTTACCAGGCACAGTGCAAGACCTAGGCATGGTGGTGCTGATGAACTTTACAAAATCATGTTACTTGTAACAGTGCTACAATCTTGCTGAGCTCCATTAGGACACTAGTAAGCAAAGTTGTGTGGTGCGAAGCATCTAATCCAAAATGAGAGAACTATAACAGCACTTCAGCTACTGCCCCTCAAGACCACAAGAGTAACTGGCTAACATATTTATTATTATGTAAAATTTTGATCCTAAACAGGCCTTATCTTATGTATAAAATAACTTTTTCATAGTCAGGATGAATGTATGCAAATAATATTTTTTAGATTTCATATGTTCTTAATTTCTTCCTCAGTTGCTTCTCTATCATTTGAGAAAAAAAAATCAAATAATCTTCAAAAAAACAAAACCTTTTAAATGGGTTGGTGTTTATGAAGCATATATTAAGCTAAAGACAGTTTAATTTGTTTAGAAATTTAAAATTATCCACATTTTATTTTTTAATACTTAAAAAAGCCGGCGAGATAGCTCAGCAGTCTAAAGTGCCTGCTTAGGCAAGTGAAGGGACTGTGGTTCAATTCCTGGCACTGCATGCCGTGCCAGCATCGACTACAGGGTGGATTAAGCCAGCCACAAGGAAAATAAACAAATAAAATAAAATAAATGCCACCACAGAACATTTCCCTATATGATAAATGAGAACAAAAAGAAACCAAATACAGATAACATAAAATATTCCATCAATTTTTATAAGTGAGCTTCATGAGGAAATGAGAATCTAAGTATAAAAAGTTAAATATTTTTAAACTATTCAGCAAATAAACTATTTCCTGGAATGAAATTAATTTGAGGATTCTGCATTAAGATAGTTGGGAGAAAAAATAAAGATGCTCTTAAAAGTTTAGCAAATCCTAAGATCATTTTCAAGTGACCTACAGTTTTGAAAAGAAAATGCTTTAGTTGTGTTTCCGAAACATTCATACTAGCACTATCCACAATATCCTTTGAAATTTCAGTAATCGTGACAAACAATCGTGATTAGGTCATAGCCAACCAGAATCGAGCGTCTGTGTGCCTGTACCTGTGTGCATTCATATTCTCTAAGGTAAAGCTGAAGTCTACCCAACAGTGTATCGGGATCAAAAGCTGAACACTCATGGAAGGCACATCTCAGAAAAGTAGTTTATTAAGTGACTAGCCCAGTTCTTCTTCACACCCATAATCTTTCCAAAGTGTCACCTTCTCTTGATGTCACAGAGTGGGCACACTTGAAAACATACCTAGCACATAAAAAGCCCTTATTCACTTTCCAACTGCATGAAAATTCACAGTGAGTTCTGATGTCTCCTGATCTTACACTCAGAGACACAGAGGCAAAGGTGAATTTTGAACACTTACAAGATAAAAACACA
>NDGN011487874.1:0-13773 GCA_002564285.1 Tympanoctomys barrerae
ATGTGTTAATTATTGAAACTGTCCTACCAATTTGACTTGAAACTGTCTCATTGCTATTTGTTTGCTATTTTTCCCATAATAAAATTATGGGAAAAATAAAAAATAAAAATAAAATATAAGAAAAAAAGAATAACTGTTAAACTATTTATAAGAAAGGCATGAATTTTGGGAGTTAATCTTTATGTCTTTCTATATTATCTTTGTGAGTTTTTCCTATGTGAGTGAAGTAAAATATAGTATTGGGAAACAAAGTATAGATTTTAACATTATTAATAATTAATGTTTAGAAATTCAGACATCCTTAAAAATGTATCATTACATTTGAAACAGTATCAATGTTCAGTGGCCTTTTTTCTTGAAATATTTTAAAATAAAAATATTTTGGTGTATGCTCAAAAGGCAGGTGGTTTTATAATGTTGTGCTTCCTATTCTGATAAATTGATGATGAGTAGAACCAATTTTTAAAAATGATTTCAAGGAGTCTCATGACCATTAAGTACAGTTTTTCTGAAATATGAAAAGCATGAAGAATAATACATAGATGAAGGGAATGCAAGCAAAAAATATTTTAGTTGCAATAAAAGATGTCTTTTAGTTTTTAGTAGGCAAATTATACTTATTAAGAAAATATAAGTATGTATTGGGAAAAAAAGACCAAAAGAATATTTTGGCTCTAATTTCCCTCAGTTATATTCCAAGAAGAACTAGAGCTATAGACAAAGGCTTGAGGCTTCACAACAGAGCAAGTGTTTTGATAAAGAATCACACTGCACTTGTGAAATCTCCCAGAAAAGCAGCTGTTAATCTCTTGCTGACAAACTGAGGGAATCAGCTGGGAGTCCCTTACTGGCAAGCTCTGGGAAGTTGGCTTTGGTGCATGAAAGTTCCCTGACAATGGTACAGAGCATTGTGGTAAAATCCATGTATCTCCTTCCTAAGGATTCCCCATAGATCAGACAACTATGCAATAGGGAAAACATGAGCAACCATCTAATGGCAAATCTTGCATGGTTTTTATCTCTTATGAGACACCCAAAATATGAAGAGCTAAATAAAATATAGATAATAGGAAGTAGGGAGAACTTTTCACATGGGGAGGGGAACAAGAGATGGAGGGACGAGTAAGGATGGGGGAGAGGAGATGTTTCATGTCTCCTGTCTAGGTGTGCCTCCAAAGCCTCAGTAGACAGTGGGACCTTTCAGAGGAGGTTGGATCGAGGGTGTATGAAGCTGAGGTCAAGCATGTCATGCTAAGATTAAGGCTTTCCCACCCTAGCATGTGCGCTATCTTCCAGGGTGGGTAGCCTGGGTAGGATAAAAGTGGCAAAGAAAAGGTTGCTGTTCGTTACTTGCTGCTTGCTGTTCTATTTTGCTGCCCTCTGCCTGCCACCAACTATTTCTCTTGTGAGTTGTCCCATTGCCACATCACCTTCCTGGAGACAACCAGCTATGGATGGAAACCTGAACCAACTGTGAGCCAACTTGGGATGTCAGATATTTTGTCTCACCAATGAGAAAACTAAGATGGGGGGTGGGAAACATGGAAATAAAGCTTCTGCAAATGGGATGGCAACTATAGCTGGAGGGAGTAGGGAGAGATGAGTGGGGCAGGGGATGAAAAATAAATAAAATCTGTTCTTTACATGTACCTACTAGTGATGGATGTAATTATTATGTACTGCAAACATTTATGAAAACCAAAGCAAAGTAACATTTCTTGGTGACATTGGAAAGGATAGATTGTTGGTATCAGTTTAAAGCTAGTCATCTGCAATAATATTAAACCAAGGTCAAGTTCAGTAAGGGAGAGTATATCACAAGAATTCTAAAAGCATCATGGAATGGACAGACACCAGCAGACCTGTACTACAATGCACATCAGAAGGAAGTAATAACATGAAGGAGGGAGGCTCGTAATCCAGTCTGCTAACATTGCCCAAATGATACTGAATTCAGGGTTTTTCAGAGTCTCAGAGGTAGCAGTGATCAGACTGGGAACCCAATTGTATCGAATGACAATCAGATGATATTTTAAAAACTCCTTCTTTAGCATGTCTCAGTATTTCTCTGGGCAAAATGTTCCAAGGTTTGAATCCTGTTCTTCATTTTCTGTTTGGTAGTAACATCGTACTTTGATATGCTTTGAAAAGGGAGTAATTAAATATGGATAATATTAAATGGTTTATAATTATTGATATGAAAATACATTTCAATTTTGAGACCAAACAGTAATTTTCCACCACATTTTATAGTTAATTATTTAATGCCTAGTTCATGGCTTACCTCATTCCAGGAAAATATATTGAGATAGCTTGTGGGCAATAACATGAAAGTATATTTTAATTTAAAAAGTCTTGACTGAGTAACTTCTTGGTAGAACTTTCTACTTTAGTGTTTAATTTTTGGCAAGATACAGAAGAAGCAGTGACAATTTTGGAAAAATGTACAGAAATGTTTCAGTGCTACCTCCCAGTGGAGTTCAATCGTATGATAATGCAGAATAAGCATACTATAAGGTTAAAACCTGCCACCAAATGTTGCTGTTTTTACCTTGGGTAAAGGTGAAATGACTTTAGTCTGGATTTTTCTAGTTAAGAGATGGCATTCATAATTATATAATATTAATAGTGTTCATTTTTCTCAGCATATATTTATGAGATGAAGAGGGAACAATGCAGTATGTGAAAGAGCACAGGGACTATGTGAGTTTGGTTTTATTACTCCTATGGTCACCACATCTTTCCAATTGGTCAGTTGTTGTTTTGTTTTTTTCAGAACTGGGGATTGAACTCAAGCTCTTGCACTTGCCAGGCCAGCGCTTATTGTACTGAGCTATCTTCCCAGCCGTGGTCAGTAGTTTCTTTTCCCCTTTATCTACTTGTAATAGCAGCACATTTCATAATGGAATATATTGCTCATAAGTTATTTTTCTAATGATAGTATAATTATTTCCTTTAAGAGTTACTTGAAATATCAAACTTGTGAATGATCGATCTTTTAGAAATTTGAAGGCAATTTATGTTACATCTCAAGAAGGTGCCAATTTTGTACTCAAGTTGTGGTTAGATTGTGAATGATACTGGACAGCATTTTTAGTTAATTAGATTCTTATTTAGAAAGATTGGAACCTTAATCTTTAATAAGAATATTGCAAAAAAAAACCAAACCCAGATTTGTTGAGAGTAGCTTTAGCTCAGGGTTTTCAGATTTTAGATTTTAGTATCTAGTTTCAGTATGACTATCTTAAAATCACATTAGCTGGGCTCAGTGGAATAAGTGCTTCCCTGGCAAGAACAAGAGCCTGAGTTCAATCCCCGGTTCCGCAAAAAATAAAAAATAAATCACATTAGCTGAAGGAATATTCACTGTGATTGTCCTTTTCCTTCTTAATGAAGCTTTCTAAATCTCAACAATCAAAGGTTTGCTATTTTAGTAGAATTTTATTTTTATGGGGAGAATGAAAGTTAAACTGAACAACTTTAATGTGTTGACCATCTTTAGAGAACAGCAAAGCTAGCATGCCATGCAAAGAAGTGGAGTTTCAGAAAGCTGAGGCTATTTTCTCACTATAATGAAAAAACAATTCATGAGTTTACCACCAGAAGTTTTTACAGTGCTATAGCAGAAGAGTTTGCACCTAAATATATTGAGATATCTGTATATTCTTTTTAAAAGTTTATATTTTATTGATTAGAGTTTTTTGGTGTAATCCTCAAGCCTACAAAAATAATCCTGTTTAATCTTCACTTCCTTCAGAATGTAGTTTGTTTGAATAGATGGGAATTTACCTTCTATGTTCCTAGACTATTGGTATTGAGTATTTAAAAATCAAATCAATAAGTCCTGTGCAGCAGGGGAAGGATTTTCTTTTTCTTTTTAAAAATATTTGTTGACTTATTTATTATTTGATACAGGGTCTTGCTATGCAGCTCAGACTTATAGTGATCCTCCTGTCTCAGCCTTCCCAGTGTTGGGATTGCAGGTGTGGGCAACCATACCCAGTTTGGGTGTCCAGCATGGCATGCCCAGAAGTGGCCTGCATGGCATGTGGTACCAGAGATCGAACTTAGGTCCTTGTGCTTGCCAGGCAGGCACTTAGACCATCAAGCTATCTCCCCAACCCAAAGAGTTTTCTTCATGTCATTAATGCATTATGTTTCTGTAAAAAAATATAGAATTAAAGATATAGTCAAACATCTGTTGAACAGTATATAAGAACTACACATATTAAAATGAACCAAACTAATACCATATCACTTACATGAAGTGTATGGTGAACTCACTAAAGCTGGCAAGATTAATGAGGGTAGCTGTAGTGAAAAGAATGAAGGCATAAACGTCTCTGGATGTTAGTATTCTTATTCAAAAAACAGAATAAAATATCTTAGAATTAAACAGTGAGCCAACATACTTGCAAAATACATCCTAGAATTCTCCATCATGGTTTATTTTGTCTGAAGCACAGATCTGATTTTGTTACTCCCATATCCCCAACTCCTTTGGTGGCTCTAGCTTTCTTTGCTGGGATTTGTACTGTGAACAGGTTCCCTCCTTGCCCCTGCTCTGTCCTGATTCTCTGCACCCTGTGCTGTGGACACTTTTCCATAGGCAAGCTTTTTCTTTGCCAACATTCCCATTTTGTCTAAAAGGCTTCCAAAGCATTAAAACCTCCTCTCTTGCAATTACTGTTACTTCTTTCTTGATGCCAGTTCCTAGAACAGTCGTGAGCCACTCTCCATCACGCAGCTTTTGTGTTCTGAGGAGGAGACTAGAAGCACCTAGAATGTCAATTTAATGACTTCTGTATTTCAGTACATAAGACCCTCCACTTATCCATATTGGGATATGTATTCATCTGACTCAAAGTATAAGTTGCAAACATTATTTTAGAAATGAAATAAAGGACTGAAGAGCAAGCAGGATGTATAAAAATTTCATTTGTTAATATAACACTAAATATGTTTGTTATAGTACATTAAACTATGTGTAAAGTTTAAGTTGCTATGTGAACAAAAAAGAGTTCATAGGATATTTAAAAGTTGGAATTTTATGATCTGCTTATATATTTCATGTGAATTATTATTACTTTTTGGCTTTTTGAGACAGGGTCTTATGCTGTTCAGGCTGGTCTAGAGTTTACTTTGTAGCCCAGGCTGGTCTTGAACTCACAACAGTTCTCCTTCCTCTGCTTCCCATATGCTGAGATCAGGGGTGTGCACACTACACCCAGCTCTTTTGAAAATGTTAAGTAAGTTTTTTGATTACACATCAGTGCAAAAAGCAAGGCTGTACTTTTTTGGAGTCAAGGTTACAAATAAATATGTTTATAGTGACTGCTGCTAAATACGTGACATATGTAAGATAAGTAAACATGTAGGTCTTCTTAAATTTAGAAGGGGGAAGGAACTCTGAGATCACTGCAAGTGAAACAGAACCTAATATGTACCAGTATCCAAAATAATTTGTAACCTTTAAGAGTACCAAAGAAGGATTTGGTGACAGTACAACTTAAGGAAAGTAAGAAGGGAAGAATAACTTGAGTCTAAATCAACAGTCAGTAAACTTTAAAAAAATATAGCCCAAAAAGCAACCACAGTTAATACTTATATGAACAAGCATCGCTGATTTCTAATAAAACTATAGTTACCAAGGAGATTGTGGATTGATTTGGCTGATGGATTGTAGTGAATCAACCTCTCCCTTAGGTTCTATATAGCTCATATCATTTCTACTATAATTCTGAAAAAGCCATTTTTTTCTACCAGTTGCTTTATATAACACAAATTAATGAGTGCCATAAGTAGCAATTTTGGGAATTTCAAGTAACTTGAGCAATAAAAGAGAAGCTGAGGCAAATCATTATTACCAACTCCTTATAAGAGTAAAAGGAACTAGACTACCTTGAATCATTAGCAAAATATTTATTTTTTCCTTTTTGGTACTGAGAATCAAACTCAGGACCTTGCACTTGCCAGGCAGGTACTTGCCCCTGAGCTACATCCCCGGCCTATCAAAATATTTCTTAAACTGTTCCATTGAACCCGTATGAACTTTAAGATGTTAATAGGTATTCTGAGAAGAACTTCCACTGTCACATAAATTTGTGGAGTCCTAGATTAACAGTTAGTAGTAATAACAGTAAAAATGTCAAATAGCCTTTGTAAATCACTCATACTGTGCCAAGTCACTTCTCTTATGCTTTCTATTTTGTAGTGCTGTACATTGAGAGAGAAAGAAAATAGTACCACATTCCTAGCTCACATGCGTTGGTAAGTGGCAGAAACTGCTTCAAAATCAAATTTTTCCCACACAGTTGAGTTCTGAGCGGTTGAACTATACATACTGGTTCTCAAAACATCTTCTAAGTATATTCGAGTGATCTCAGTATTCTGGTGTGCACTATACATTTCCAAGAAAGGCTAAAGATGTGTCATTTCACAAACTGTGAAAATAAATTGGAAATCCTTACAAAGAATCTCACAGGATGCAGCGTTCCTAGAAAACATACTGGGAAAGCCTATATTATGTCAGTAATACCCAAATCCAGGTAACCAGAAAAGCTTGGGAAACTTCAGTGTAATATATATTTAGACAATTTAAATGCACGCAGGAGAGGTCAAGGAGTGGGGATTTTATGCTTCTTCCCTAGGAGGTAGTGCCTGTCAGCTGGCGTAGGGATATGCCTTTGTTTTCACGCCACAGCGCTAGAGAATTTTGCACAACCTTCCATTTAGTGCACTCCATTCCTGCCATCTAGGGAGAGTTAGATATTTGCTGAATGAAAAAAGTATGGACTCTAGTTCTTAAAAAAAAATCATCAAAATATATGAGCAAGAATGATTAGTTTCTCTGTTGCATC
Organism: Tympanoctomys barrerae; assembly: GCA_002564285.1. Lineage (NCBI taxonomy): Eukaryota > Metazoa > Chordata > Mammalia > Rodentia > Octodontidae > Tympanoctomys > Tympanoctomys barrerae. The sequence continues at coordinate 6,861 of NDGN011487874.1, forward strand.
CAAGTATAAATAACTTCAGTGAAAATTAATAAATGCTATCTAATGTAATTTTTAAAACTTTATTTTGATCAATATTATTTAGTTTCATTACGGAAGTTTTCATTTTTAGATGGTAGAACCCTTTTTTATTAGAACCATTGAAAACTTAGGATTATTTCACAAACTGTATTCAGTCTGTATCAAAGGTTAATTTTGCATGTGCCAATATTATATTATTCTTATTTGCTTGTAACTCTGGGTTGCTAAGGTGATTCGTCCTAATATTACATTTCTATAGACAATTGGCTAAAACAAATCTTTGCATCCAACATGTTTATTAGGAAAGAAGATGAAAATCAGCTTGAATTTTCTTGTTATACCTGAAGGTATTAAAATGTAGAAAAAAAGACTCTAGGAAAGTCATGTATTAATATTGCTTTTACAGATAATGCCTGTGTCACTGTGCTGTTATCACTAAGTTGCTGTTAGTCTTTGTTTGATCATCTCTAAAAGAAGTGAATTAGCACAGAATAATTCCAAATTTATTTTATAGCCCTAAATTTTTTAGTCATTTCTGAAATGCAGGAAAGACTTACAATGAGGCCTATCTTTTCTCCATAAAGCTTGCTTTTGAATAAACAAATTTTATGTAAGTTTACAAATCAGAAATTTAACACAAGCCCAAAAGTAACAATGATAATAAAAGATCAATTTTAAAACAAAAATTTTAACCAAATAGCGTTAAAAACATATTGAGTTTTGTTCATGGTTATGTGACATAGTATAAATAAAATTCAGAGTTGTATTCAGTGTACTGTTATATCCTTTAGACCAGTGTTCCCTAACACTCATGGGACCATGCTGTAGGGACCATGCTGTAGAAGGTAAGGCGGCAGTTAAGCTATGAACGTTTCATCCTCTGGCTTCTATCAGGTCAATTGTGGCCTTAGATTCTCACAGGAGCTTCAATCCTACTGTGAGCTGCACTGGCCAGGGTTCTAGGTTGTACATTCCTTATGAGAGTCTAGTGCCAGATGATCTGAAGTGGAGCTGAGGCACTGATGTTAGTGCTGGGCTGAGGCTGCATATACAGATTAGCATTAGCAGATAGTCTTACATACACAGAGACTAATACCATAATAAACCAGTTGCTCACGGACTTCTCAAAACCTATCAATCAGTAGCAAATGTCAAGCTGCACCTGATGGCAGGCCAAAGTATGGAGTAGATTGTAGATACAAACATATTTCAGTTTCCATTGTCTCCCCCTTTTGCCCATGGGACCATCTAATTACAGAGAAACAAACTCAGGGCTCCCATTAATTCTGCCTTATGGTGAGTGGTATTATGATCTCATATCTTGCAGTGTAACAACCACAGTAGGTAAAGCACACAGTAAGTATAATGCACTTGAATCATCCTGAAACCCCTACCCCACCCCCAATCCGTGGAGAAACTTTCACTCAGGAAACCAGTTGTTGATGTCAAACAGGACAAGAACTACTGCTTTAGGTAATTTCATACAGCTATAAAGTAAGATCACCAGAACACTTTTTAAGAACGAGTGACTTTTCTTAGTATTTTATTTACTCTTTCCATGATATCATTAAATTCTTCCAAAGATAGCTTTTTTTGTAATGTGCTATACAACAGACTAGAGGCAAGAAAATCAACAATGATGGTGTGTTAGTCTGAAATTACTGATGTTAATCAGTGGTGATAAGAAAACTCCAAAATACAAACTCTAAAGTCAGCTCGTCCCCAGTTAATAAGAGCCATTGTTTGAGAAAGTAAACCCACTGATCATTTCAAATCTCTGCTCAGTTATTTGTCTCAAGCCCTTCTTTGAGAGTTTGGCAAAGCACAAATAAAAAATATACTGATAGGTTTCTCTTGTGCTGCCCTTCATAAAACACACTACTTGGTGTATAAATCACACTGAAGAAAAACAAAACAAAGTCAAAATACAGTCAGTATGATTAAGAAGGAATAAAATCAAAGGATTCACTTGATTTTAAAGTAACTTTTTTAAAGTAAGATAAAAATACTCCCAGTATAGCACACACACACAAACACAAACACACACACACACACACACACACACACAGATGCACACAGATCAGTGCATGTATGGAACAATTTATACAGACTAATGATTAATCTATCAAATTTGGGCAAATATGTAGTTCTGAGTTATTAAATAATATGTAGGGAATCGAAGAAATATACTTGTCAATATTGAAGTCTACTTTGGTAAGTAAAACACTGTTTACAGAAAGATAGGCAAATTTTAGCATCACTCAAACCTTGTACAATTAAGAGTTAAAATTTGGAGGGGAGATTCCCAGTTCACTGCTTTTGCTTTCAGCTTTGCACTGTCATGCATCCATGTAGCACAGGCGACAATGTTTATGATATATGAACTGCAGAAGGCGACCCTCAGGTCTGCAGTAGTCACCAGCAGTGACAAGGTCTGAGGTAGTGACTAGCGTTGACAAGCTGAGCAAATCTTAGATGGGGCTACAAATCAAACACCACTTTCTCCATGTACATGGAGGACAGAAGCCCAGTCACAAATCTTAACAGTCATACTTATCAGACAGTTATCATCATTAATAGCAGCATCGTCTAGTAAGGACAGCAATAAATATCAATGGTTGAGTATGAAAAACTGCTGTTACACACTACTAACCAAATGGCCACTTGTCCACTAATTCTCTTAATGTGTAAAGCAATAGACTGCAAAATGACTATTCCACCCTTTGCAGGAATAACTTGAAAGCCATTTTCTCATATTATTTTATTTCCTAGTTTTAGAAAGTGTTAAATATGAAAAAGACCACTCTCAATTACCAGTGAAATTTTTGCCTGATAAATTATTTTGAGAATATGATTTCTTTCCCATATTTAATATACTTCTATGAAATTAAAAAATGCTAAGTAAGCACTATTCAATAACAGAATGTGTGTGATAAACTTCATAAAATTATTTTAATAAAATTAATTTACAATCACTAACCTTAGTTATTGGCCAGAGAGTATACAAATTAAGAAGAGGTTCCCTGGTTATTCACAAAGAGGAAAATGCTTTGCTGAGAATATGTGCTTCTGCCCTGGGCCTTCCTCCTGGGGAGGCTGAGTCTCAGGTGAGCAGTGCTGAGGTAAGCGCTGTTATTTTGCAGTAATTCTTCACTCAGAGTCCACATGCCTGTTCAAAGCTCCAACATACTTTTAAAATGGAATTTTTTTTTTTTTTTTTTTTTTTTTGCAGAGAAAACGACCCTGGAATTAATAATCTCAACCTCTTAACCAAGGTCTTCAGCTATCTGGATGATTTCTGAGACTTTCTTTTTTAAATTTTTATTTTAGGGAAGGGTCTACAGGGTGTTCAGGGTCTCACTACTAGAACAGACTTGTAGTGATCGCCTATTTACAGCCTCCCAAGAGCTGGGATTACAGGCACACCCCAGTACACCCAATCTCAATTGCTCTTTCAGCGTGCCCCAGGGATGGGGCCGGCACAGCAACCCTGAGGATTGAACACCAGGCCCCTGAGCCTGCTTGCAGGTGCTTTAATCTGCTGAGCTATTTGGCTGGCCCCCTGAGACCTTCTATAGATATTATTTTTAAAATGTCCTGGGTGACCACAACTTATTTGATGAGGATTTGTAAACATTGTCTTGAATTCTTTAAAACCTCACCCATATTCTTCAAATCCATCCATTTTTCCTTTACCAGAATAAATACAACTTCATATATCGGGAAGGATGTTTTTAGTATTCATTTAGGTCATATAAGTGTCTTAGTTAGTTCCTGTGCTTTTATAGATACTGCTCCACTGGCAGGTTGGTGGCTGAGAGGTGTGTAGTGAATTGTGTTTTGTCAAGTGCTAGTTAATAGCCTTCTCAACTGAGACTTTCCTGCAGCCTTCATTTTTCCTTGTTTCTTCCTAAGTTTAGACTTCATCTCCTCAAACACATTGTCCTCTATCCTTTTTTCCATGCTACAAAACAACTAGACAAAATTCCCACAAAACTAAATTAAAATATTCTGTGCAAACAGTTGCATAGATTTAATGTTATAATGCTGGTATTAAGGATAGGGATGTAGATTAATGACAAAATTGGGAATCCTATCTCCCCTTGAATGTACTCATTAAAGACCAAGTCAATTCTAAAATTGACATAGTTTTTTTTTTAAAATAGATTTGGCCAAATAATCTGAATGTTCACTCTTTGTCCTCTTCAACTTTTAAGATTTAAATGTTCAATTCAATATTTAGGGCAAAAACTAGGCAGATTAAAACAGCAAGAACACGTTTAGTTTTGTTTTTATTTTTTTAGTTAGTTTTGTTTTTTAAAAAGCAACAATGTACATATATAATAATCAGAGATCTGATCAACTGTCTTTGACCAGTAGTGAAAAAGCACCAAGGTCAGGGACAACAGGTGAGGTCAGATCTTGGGCAAATCCAAATCCTGATTTAGGGACACTGGCGGTTGACTGCAGGAAATCACTCCAAAATAAAGTAGGCTATGTGAAAGCTAAAATCAGACCTCTTTCAGCTGCATGTAGTATAACCTTCAGTGTATGACCTAAAACTAAATCAGTACAAGTTTCAAAGTATGAAGAAATACCCAAAAAGGCTAATTCTAGCAGCATCACAGTTATAAAAATACTGAGCAGAGTAAGAACTTATTTCTCTTTTGGAAAACTAAGCAAGAGATAGTTAAGTACAGAGTTAAAGCTGATAGAGTCTACATTTCTAATCAACTTTTTTTTCTGCAGGGAATGTTATTATAATTTATTATCTATATATTTTTTTTCTTAAAAAGTAGGTTCCAATGTTATACTGCCTGGGTACACATAAAAAAAGATGAGAGAACTTTCTCTACAGTGACCTTTATCATAATACAATATCACCAGAACATTGGAGAATTTAGTTTTCAAAAAAAGAGTAAAGAGAAATATAGTTTCAAAGCTTTCATCAGTAAATGGAAAAAAAATCCATACAATGTTTACAAAAGGCAGTATTCTTTCCATTAGATAATACATGTAGATCAATTTACATTTATTTGAATTTGCTAATCAGGAGAGATGGAATTGTGATATGCATTTTGCAGCTACATAGGGTGAGGCCAGCACTGAGTAGTCATTGCAGTGACTGGAGTGGAGCAGCATCCAGGACTGGGCCTGGCTGGGAAGGGGCAGGGAGACAGAACAGACAGCAGGAGATGGGTGCTCCTGTGACAATGGGGAGTGCTGTGTTCAGCTACCTGAAGGCATTCTTCATCTGAAACTTGAGTGATGGGCACATAAACAGAAACCAGGCTGTTTTAGAGGCATTCTAACTACTTGATTTTCCATGTGTCCAAAGATAATCTAAACCATTATGCCACTGACCAAAAAGTATACTGAGTGCCTGCTGTGGATCAGGGTACTGGAAGTTGAAGGGCTCGCTCTGGTGGAGAAGCAGGGGTTTCTTGTGGAGGACCGTGGTGGATTTACGTTACATGAATATTCCCAGTGCAACAGGAACTCCAATGGGTGAGGCACTTAGATTTGGCTGCAAGGCTGTCTGAACTGGAAGACTATTTTTTCTTCTGTCCGTGTTGATATTGGAAAGTTATACTCATGACTCTTTTTGGATTCTTTTTTTGTAAATCAGTGCTAATGAGAGGATAAATCTCACAGTGTTGTTATGAAGTGCTTGTGGAACAATACACATACATCTCTTAACAGTGTCTAACTTTCATTACTCCTCTTTGTTACATAGGTAAGCCCACCATGAGGTGGGAACACACGGGAGAGGGGCTCAATCCAAAAGGGTGAGGGAGGTTCAGTTGAAGTGAGATTTAAATGGAACCTTGGGAACAGTCCAGCAGGAATTCCACGGGTAAGCAGTGCTGAAAAGTATCCCACACTATGAGAAAGTGTATGCAAACACACGGAAGTCTCAAAGAGTCTGAGTATTTGGAGAAGTCAATAAGTAAACTCCAGACTATGTTTGGGAATTTATCATTTATCCTGAAAGCAATTTTGAAAGTTTCTATCTTTCTGTATGTGGGTCACCTCAGTCTACGCTTTTTTTTTTTAATAACCTTTTTGCCACCATTCATGTTTTTCGCCTCTTTTTAGTTCTTGGATGCAAAATAATCTTTGAAAAAAATCCTATTTCAGTCATCTCTAAGCACACCAACCAGTATTTTATTCTCTGTTATTTTTCAGGAAGTAAAATAAATTAAATATATTGTGAAGTATGTTGGTGTAGTAGTCTAGTTTTCCTGTCCCATGTCCATCCACACACATCCAAGCTTACCTCTCTACTGTTTAGGTGGTATTTTAGTCAGACTTATGTTCGCCATGTCAGATGCCCTCTTCTCTTCACTGACTTCATCCATCCTCATGTCTGCCTTGGCTGCAGGACTTGCCTCTTAGGAATTTTATTATTTATTTATTTGTTATTTATTTATTTATTATTTTGAGACAGGGTCTTGCTATGTAGTCCAGGCTACCCTCAAACTCCTCCCTGGCTAAGGTCAGCCTGCCTCAGCCTCCCAAATGTTAGGATTACCAAAGTGCACCACTATGTCCTATCTCTGCAATTTCAATCTTGCCAGATTAAATTTAATTACTTTTTAAAGGACAGGCTTAACTCAGTCCATCAAAAGGACAAAAGTTCCCTTGACTATGCTTCTTACCATGTTAATAGGCTTCGAACACTACAATCCCTTGAAAATTAAATGAGGACTTTGTAGTCATTTACATCATTTTTTGTTTCTTTGGCTTTTTTTTTTTTTTGAGACAGGGTCTGTCTGTATAGTTCAGATTGAGCTTGAACTCACTGCAATCATCCTGCCTCAGCCTCCCAAGTGCTGGAATTGCAGGCCTGTGTCATCACACCCAGTTAGTCATTTACCTTTGAATGCTCTTT
>NDGN011487887.1:0-14122 GCA_002564285.1 Tympanoctomys barrerae
ACGCCCCCTGCCCCCTCCTTAGAGGGCAAAAGCCTTTTTTGTGTGCATGTCATGGTTATGAATGTAATAGAAGTGCATAATGTTGGTCATGTAGGGTGTGAAACATAGATTGCTTCTGTGTTTGGAAATATTTTCTTAAGGCAAAAAATTAATAGGGACCATATCCCAAAACTCTAAGCCAACTCCCACTTTTTTATTGCTCTAACTATTCATAGGGATGACTGTTTGCCAAGTGGCACCTTAGACGAGCCCACACCTGATCGCCTGCTGATGTCCTGAGGGCCACCCTTATTCTTCAGTGAGGCCACACCCACGTGGTCTGTCACATTGCTGGTGCTCACAACCTGTTCGTAGAATAAAGTTGCTTTATGGACAAAAGGATGGAGGAAAGATCAGCCCTGGCTTAAACCGGGTCTCCTGTTCTGCTCCTTATCCTCCCTATGGATTTCTTGTGACCGTAACTATGGGAATTCTGCGGAGTCAGAGTTTACATCCAGAGATGAAGGATCTCAAGCAAATGAGCTGGGAGCAATAGGCTCTGGTCACAGGACAGTCAGGGATCACAGGACAGTCAGGGATGCGACTGTCCGGGCTACTGGACATTTGCTAGTAAATTCTCAGTGCCTATGAGCGTTGCCAGAACGCTCACGTTGGTGCTTTTCAGAGTTGACAGAGATAAATTATAAACACTCCAAGCTGTGCCACAGCAAGCTCTGCCCTCTGCCTTTTCCCCCTGGGAGGGCCGTGGAGGGGAAGCTGGAGCAGGCAGGCACCACGCACCTGCTCCGGGTCAGCACCTTGTCAGCGGACGTGCAGAGAGTGCTGACGCTGGGATTTCTGGTTCTACACTCAGCTATTTATCCCACCAGCAAGGACAACCTGTCTCCTAATTGCCAGACACTAGCACAGCTTGCTACAGTCACAGCTGGGCTGGCGCCTGCCACTTAGTACCTTCCAGTTCAGTGGCATTTAGCTAAGCTCTGTCCAGGAGCTGATAGCTGTATATGCAGCAGTGTGAGAGGTTGGACAACATGGCCTCGGATGGGCACAGTTTCCTCTCCTAGGAAAACACTTAATGATGGCCACTGTATATTTGGTCTTTGATAATACACACTTTGATCCAAGTACTGGTGGCTCCCGTTCACAGTGACTTCTCATGCAGAATTGTCACACTCGGTTTAGAAGGCAGTAAGTGCCCAGGAGGTGTAGAGTCCCGTGTGAAGGGAACAGGGTGACAAAAGCATGACTGTTGTCCCCCAGAAGCTTAGGAGCTGGCAGGAGAAATAACTTAGTCTACAGTTGGCCTTGTTATGAGGCAGGATGTGACCCATAGCATGGTAGAGCTGCTATCTGGAGACAAGGGAGGAAGAAAATGATCTGGCCAGAGGGACTCTGGAGGGCTTGAAGGAAGAGGTAGCCTTTGAGCTACGTTTTTAAACACACATGGAGAATGCTGACAAGAAGATTAAGGAATTTCAGGTAAAGAGAGGCACTGACGTCAGGGTTAGAACGTAGGAGCTGCGTCTAGCACATGCAAAAGGCTTTCAGCTGATGGAGGCCTCAGCCTGGGGATCGAGCACCTGAGGCAGCAGCGTGGTGCTCTGGCTGTGTGGAACATGTTCTTGGGACAGCCTTCTCCAACATGCAGGCTTTGCGCTAAAGGATGCCTGGGACCCCACTCCAAGCCCATCCTGCCTGTGGCTGCTTCCTTGAAGGCCTTCCAAGCTTGCTGCTCGCTGCCAGTTGGAAATCTTGCCTGTGTCCGAGAGTAATTTGAGACACTTGATGTCTGTTAAACTAATTATGCTTCAGTCCTCAGAGTGCCTTGGTGCTCTCGATCTTGAATGCTCAGCAGATTTGATGTAGTAACTGAATTATTAATGAAGATGATATGGAAGAGGGGGCTTGGCTGCTTGTTCCATTCTGAGCAGGTCTCGGGCGAGTGGTGTTCTGGGAAGAAAGGCAGCCGCTTACAGGGATGGACGAAGCAGGCCTTACGGAAGAGCTCTGCCCGGACAGGAGCCTGTGCCACTATGCACAGAAAATCACGGCTTGCTTTGGAGGGACGGGTAAGATCCTTAGCTGGGTCCTTTGCAGAGGAGGTACCTGGGGTTGATGGTATGGAGGAGCAGAAGGACTAGCTGTAGGACTGCCTGGTACCACTGCTGCAGACAGAGAAACCCCTGGGGGCTGAGTCACAGATGGTGGGGAGTCCGATGCCACCTCTTTCTTGGACCTCTCAACTTTAGAAACGTGCCATTTTTCTGCTTCCTCTGCTCAGCAGCCAAGATCCTCCTGGTGGTGAAGAGCTGCAGGTGTTTGGGGAGGGTTTGAACTCTTGTACGCTCAAAAAGCCACGGATCCCTTTATCGTTGCTGAAGCCCTAGGCTAACTCTGGAGGGCTTCCTTAGAAAACCAATTCTTATAGTCACATTTGGTTATCACAGGTGGTGAGTTTCTTGGTGATTTTTCTTAGCAAGAACAGGGAGATCTTAGGAGATGATTTAAGGGGATAGGGGGCACTTGCCTGGAAAAAAAAAAAAGACCTAAATTATTACATAGAATAAAATGAAAGAAAAGTCAGAGTTTGTTTAGAGGGAATTGCTGACAAAAAGCAGTATTTATTTATGGTACCTATTCCCTGAGCCTGATGCAGCATCTAAACACCTGAATCTAGGTGGGGGCTCATTGCATTGATGGAGCTCTAAAGTATGCAGAAGTGGTGTATTCCAGGCCTCTCAGTGCCAGAAGCTGTGGTAAAGGTGGCTACTCATAGTTTCTTTCTGTAGTTTTTTGCATAATAGAAGAGCTTCTTAGAGTACATCGGAATTGTTTTTAGCAGGATTAAGAGTTTCTTAGCTGGTTAGATTCTGAGGCCAGCAAAGTCTCGGGTGAAGGTTAAACACTAGGAATTACCATTATCTTTGTATCATAGAGCATGGTGCTACCTTGTCATGCAACCATATAAACTCACAAGGACCTTGGACTCCTTCGGCACCAGCCTGACTGTCATTTCACATGGACGGTGGCAGGCAGCTGGTGTGGGTACAGCCATGAAAGAACTGGATGTACTGATGCTTCTGTAGGGTCTTCCCAGGCTGGGCTATCTTTGGCTGTTATTGGAAAGATCCTACCAAAACTACATTTCTAAGACTGGAAGTTTGGCCTCTGCTGGATGTTATCTCTGACCTGTGTGGATGAGGTGGAGCTAGAAACACTGGGTAGCTGGAATATGGGACTTACTTGCAGAAACATTGGTTGCTGCTGGCCCCAAGCCCCAAGCAGGCAGGATCTGAGCCCTGTCCTGTCTCCACTGCCCAAAAAAGGAATTGGCCTCCTCACATTTGTATGTAGCTGTGTTTTTGTTTTTGTTTTTGTTTTTCTTCCTTTTTTTTTTTAAAGTTCTGGGGATTGAACTCAGAGTCATCAGCATAGTAGACAAGCTCTTTACCATAACCCAAGCCATTTATTTACTTATTTATACTAGGAATCAAACTCAGGATCTTACCTTGGCTAGGCAGGAGCTGTGCTACTGAGCTATATCCCCAGCCCAGCCCCATTTTATTTTATTTTGAGACAAGGTGTCTCTAAATGGTCTATACTGGTCTTGAATATGTGATCCTTCTGCCTCAACCTCTCAGGTAGCTGGGGTTACAGGTCTGTACCACTGTGCCTGTCTTGGTTTTCTTTAAAGGTGAGGCGACATCTGTTGCTACCATCAGTCTTCTTTCTGTTCCCCTCTTAGAGTACTTTCCATCCTGACTTCAAATTCTTAAAGTGTATCAGACTTCTTTCATATAATGCTCTTACTGAAGAATTTAGTGTTTTGTTTTGTTTTTTTCATAGCTGTCCAGAAGACAATTCCCTTTTCCTTTTCTTGCCACGCCAGAGCAGACTGTAACCCAGGGCCTCACGCGTGCCCAGCAAGCTCTCTGACACTGAGCTCCATACCACTCTCTCCCAACAATTGGTTCTTGAACTAAATCTATGAATAAGAAATCTTGAGGTGTGACTTCCGTAGTGGCAGCTGCCATGCTTCCTTCCACATCTTCAGCTTCAGCCCTGCCCGGGAGGCTCCTCAGCTCCCACCATCTTGTGTTCTGGTTCCCTGGCCCTCTCACAGGGCTGTAGCAATCCTAGTAAATTCAGACTCTCTGATTCTTGAATTCTCTTGCCAAATTGTGCATTAAAGATTAACAACTGATAACAAAAGAAGCAAACATTTCCGTTCTTTCTTCCCCGACCATGGCTTTTATGGAAGGGCCTGACTCCTATGGCCAGGACAGTCACAGCTGCAGACCTGGCTTCCTCCCAGGCTTTCTGGGTTGTCCTGAGAAAGTTCTTCAGCTTCTCTGAGGTTACCTTGTTCATCTTAAAGACTAGAATAGTTGAGGACTTACATAATTCTGTTGCTGATCTGGAGACTTTTAGGGAAAGAAGTTCCTGAATTTCACATGCAAAGAGTTTCATGTGGAGGTCTGGGCTAGTGCCCCCAGCTTTGTTATTGTTATAAGTTTTGTAGATGATTCTCAAACATATTTGGGAAACACTAGTTTCTCTATAAGGCTTTTCAAGGTTGAAAGTGTGCAAGAGTTTTAATAAAAAGAAGATTGTATTAGAACCTCATAGTCTAATGACAGGTGTTTGCTTTGACTTGTGGCTATTGTGTGATTGTAGACTGTCCCAGATCATACTTAATATCCTTCTGTGTATGTCCAAAGGTACATGTTTGTTGCCAAGATTGTCCTTTGTATCTTAGCCCTCCATTGCATGAGGGTTCTACTTACGTAAAGCTATGAAGATGGGGAGCCTCCTACTTGGCAATTCTGTCCCTACACTGTGATTCAGCTGCAGATTCTGCATAGCAGAAAAGCCATGAAACAACTTTAAGACTATTATTAGCATTGGATTAATGGAATGAGGCAGAAGGATTTTCCTAGCACTAGGGGGAGGGTTTCCCCCTTCAGAACATGGAAAGGAAGTAATTGTTTACTGAGGCCTGGAGCTGAATTTCTCACTTGAAGCTGATAAACTTTAATTGAGGTCTCCCTGCTGCAAGATCTGAAGTGCTGGAGAATGTGGAATTATTATCTTAAATTGTTTTCTAATATGCATTTTTAGATTTTATATATAGTGTGAGTATATATGCTTAAGATACTTTTGGTCCTCTTATGTGATGAGAGTGGATATTCTGGGAATACTTGCAGAACAATCCTTTTAGGTATTGCTCCAGATCCAGCATTAATCTTATTTTTAAATACACATTCATGTCTTAGACTAACACAGCTTGAGTTCCTGGTAGTGGCTGTTTTTATACAGCCACTAATCACCTAAGTGAGAATGTGGAGCTCTAAGATCTCGAGGGTAATCTTTTAAATACATCTCTCTTAATCTTCTTTGTTGGGCAGTCTGAAAAAGAGATGCTAGGAGGCCGGAATTGCTGGGAGAGGGCTGTCAGGGGGTGCAGCATCTCAGACTCCCGGTATCCATTCCTCATTGCATTGTTTTCAATGCCAAGATGCCTTCCTTTTTGGGCTTAAAGTGTCTGGGGAAGCTGTGCAGCTCTGAGAAAAGCAAAGTCAGCTCATCTGAGAGAACCAGCACCAGGGCCTCCAACCGAAGGAGACTGGTTGTTGAGAACGTGAGTGTGACAGGGTCGCCCTACCCTGCTCAGAGACGTGCCACCATCACCCATTTGTTGTATCTCTATCCAGAGGTCTGTGGTCCATCTGAGTATGTGTTTAACACCTGCAATCTCTCAGGTAAGTAAAGGAACTCACCCTGGACATAGTTTTGTGTTTTGTGATTGACGAAAGAGGTAAAGTACTATTGAGACCATTCTTTTGCAATATGTTCTTCGAAGGACACACTATCCTTAATATATGATTAAAGGGGTTGAGGGTGGGAGAAATGAAGAACATAACAGAAGTACAGGATAGACTCAATTCCAACAGTATTTCTAGCTATGATTTTATGATCTCAAAAATAAATGTGTCTCATTCCAAACTTGGTACAAACAATGATCAGTAAGAGCAAGTGTGATGGAAAAGAACAATCTCTATCAATACAGGCTGTTCTTTCATGAATGAAAAAGTTTTGTTGCCTAAGGCCTTGTGAAATATCTTAAAAGTGAAAGGACTTAGGGAAGCCTCTTTTCATTGAGGCTCCTTAAGATGTGGTTACTCATCCTTCTGCTTGGGAAAGTGGATGAGTAAGCCTGGGCGGGGGATAGAGTGATTGATCGCACATGGCTGTTTTCACATCTTGAAGCTGCCGTGTGCTGGTACTAATGGTGACGGTGCTGAACTACTTGCTCATGCCCTGTCCAAGGCAGTGTCTGGATCAACACAGGGCAGGAGGCCCTCCACAAGGTCCCGCAGATGTGTGAGCCTGAGCTAAAGGAGCCTGCAAGCACACTACATACCCTGTAATTCATGGATAGCCAGACAGTGGAGCAGGGTTTACCTCAGGTGACAGAAGAGAGCTAATGTATTTTAGGTGTTTTGTTTTGTTGCAGTTGAATTTTGATGGCTTTTTTGAGATATCATTCATTAACTATCTAATTTACCCCCTTAAGTATAAAGTTCAGTCAATTTTAGTATGCTCATTGGTATGAGTAACCATCACCACAGTGAATTTTAGAATATTTTTATTACCTCATAAGGAACCCTATTCCCTTTAGCTCCCCACTACAAATTTTTCCCATCCCCGAGCCTTAAGAGATCATTAATCTATTCTGTAGATCTAAATCACTAATCTTTTCTGCAGATTTCCCTATTACAGACATTTTATGTGAATGCAGTGGTAAGATAATAGTCTTTTGTAGTTGTCTTCTTCATGTAGCACAGGGTTCTCAAGGCTCATCCGGGTTATAGTGTGTATCTGTACTTAGTCCTTATTATGGCCTCATAACATGGATGTGGATAAGTGGATATGTGACCTTGTGCTCATCCCTTCATCAGTTGGTGGGTGTTTAAGATGCTTCCACATCTCAGCTCTTATGAATATCACATTCACATACAAGCTTTTATGCGACAATATGTTTTCAGTTGTCTTGCAATCCCATTCCAACTACTTCTGCATTAACTTTATGTTTAGTCTTCTGAAGGACCTCGAGGCTGTTATCTAAAGCAACTGCCCCATCTTACAGTCTCAACAACAATGCATTAAGGGTTCCACTTTCTCCACATCTCTACCAACGCTTGTTATTATCCAAATTTTTGAGTCTAGCCATCTTAATGAGCATGACGTGGTATCCTATAGTGGCACAGAGGGACTGGCACACAGAGCAGTGTTAAATCAGGGACTGGTGGTGACTAATGCTGATGGTGACAGTGTCTTGGCCCTTTCACTTTGCAGCAGCCTTCACTTTACTCTTCTAGACTCTTTCTTTTTAGGCCACCAAAGAATGGGAATAGAGAAACAGGAACTTCTGCCCCAGCCCTCTAACCTGCCCTAGAGAGAGGTTTCCCAAAGCAGCAGCTTACAGCACTTCCTCAAATATTGGCTCCACATCGGGTGGGTGCCTAAAATCCTTCATTGAGAAAAAAAAATCATTTTGTCCCACAAATAGATGTTTACAACAAAGCACACTCATTTTTGTTGGAGCTGACAATTTAGGCTGAATGACTTTGACACACCTACTGAATGCTTCTACTAAAAGAGATTCAGATCAGATGCTTTTAGAATGAGCTGTAGCTCTCTTGAAAGATATAAGGTCTGTGAATAGGAGAGAGGAGGAAGTCAAGGAGAAACCAACTACAGGTAAAGTGTGGTTGAATGAGAGTGGGTGAGACAATAGCTTGTCAGCAGGTTCAACGACAGGAGAACAAGAGGCTCAGCAGAATCAAAGAGCTCTGGATAAAGGAATGGGTGAGCCTCGTGGGGATATCCACATCTTAGTGGAGGAAGAGAAGCAGATCTGGGAGTTTAGTGGAGTGTTTTGCTTTGAGTCTGAACACTCCAGTTCTTCCACCCACTAACTGTGTTAAGTGTCTCCACGTCAGTGAGTCTGTCCATACAGTTTGCAGAGAAATGTGCATCTTGTATGATTGTTGTGAGCAGGTTGGCCTCACTTGTGGAGCTCTGGGCATATATTTTCACTGGGGACCTTGTCTAAAGGAACAGTTTGAATCACCCTGAATCTGTACGTCTGTAACCCAATCTTGGCCAATCATGGAAGAGAAATATCACAACAGCCTGAGGAAGTGACTGCTTGCTAGGCTGCTCTCTGGAATAAAGCCATCTCTCTGGCCCCTCAAATGCCATTGGCATGACTTCTAGGTATCCCTAGGGCTTCTGGTCAACCCCTGCAGAGCCTGGAAAAAGCATAGAGGAACGTCATCATGGGAAAGAGCTCTGAGGTGGAGTCTGGGATGTCCCACCCTTGATAGTACTGCCTACTCCAGTTGACCAACATACTGAAAAAGAAGTTAGACCTATTTTAAGGAAGGTCCAGGGTCAGGGAGGGTCCTGTTTGCTCAGGTATTGAATAGGAGGATTAAAGAAGAACATTCCTATCAAAGAGTTTGCTTCTTTGGTATGCAAAGGTGTCATGGTTTGTGTTTAGTTGTCCCTCCAAAACCTCATGCAATCATGGGGCAGATTTCCAGGGTTTGTGATTAACTTTTGATCCCCTGGGATTATGGGTGTGAGTGTTGCCAGGATTATGGGTGTGAGTGCTACTCCCAGCCTGGGGCAGGTAGCCTGAATGCAACTTAAGGGCGACAGACCTGCTCTCTGCAGCCCTTGTTGCTCCTACTTCTCCATTTCGCTCTTGCTCTTTGCCACTGCCATGAAAGGTTGCCCTCTGCCATGTGCCACTCTGCCTTGGAGCTAGCTCAGTAAGAACTCAACCCTCCAGTAACTGTGAGCTAAATAAACCTTTCCTTCCTTTATTTTAGTAGTCGGGTATTTGTCCCAGCAATGAGAAAAGAGTAACTGAGACAACAACAACCCAGTCAATTTTTTACAATATCAATAATAATAGTTTGCTTCTACAAATGATGACTTTGGTTGTTGTCTTCCACTGCAGTGAAGCAGTAGGACCCTAGTTTCTGTGCTGCCGGAGCACCCAGTGTGCGCTTGGAGCTTCCTGCTTAGAGCAGGTGCTTGGGGGAAGCGCACCTTCTGCAGCTGTGCAAGCTCCTGTGCTAGCGAAGCCCCGCAGTGCTCAGGAACAGCTCCTGGCAGAAGGCTTNGGAATATCTGGCAAAGGCCTCCCACAGCTGCCAGCAAGACCTCAAGATGTTGCAGCTTCCTGTTGTTTTCTGGTGTGCAGCCCCGGCTTTGAGTTAGGCAGTGCTCCTTGCTGTCTCACTTCTCAAAATGTTCCCACATGTATATCTGCCCTTTGTTGTGCTCAAAACAACCCTCGGAAGTCAGGAGGAAAGGGACTGTTTTCTGCATTTAAGAATTGGAAAGGAACTGGTAAGAAGCTGGGATGTGTAGACACAACACAATGTATCAGTGGACACAAAGTAGCCTCTGCAAGAGACTGAGGAAGCCAGCTGTCATTTACTGGGGGGCTACTGGCTCTCAAACATGATGCCAAGCATCTCATAACTTTTCTTATTTACTCCCAGTGACTCAACAAAGTGGGTCCTACCTTTATCTTCACTTTGGAGATGAGGAAATTAAAGAATGGGTAATTAATAGTGTTATATACATAGTGAATAGCAGAGCTAGATTTAGACCTGGGTCTACCTTCCCCCTTGGATTATGGTCTTACTTGTGATGAAGACGGGTCATTCATGAGGGCTGCTGAAGCCCTGAATGTTATGAGTGACGTTGCGGGACTCCTCCAGCAAATCAAATCTGAAGACTCATGAAATAAGTTACCACACCAGAAAAATGAGCAAGGACTTCTTTCTTCTAGTTCACAAATGCTCGTTCTCTGTATGAGATTTTTTTCCCTCACTCCACTGTAGGAAATTAGGCTATTTTCCAGTCCTGCCAAAAAAAAATTTCAAATCTCTCAAAATGTTTCAAGTCTTTATTTCTTTCTGTCCTTCTGAGCTTTTGGATTTAGCACAAAAGAAAGCGGAGTTGGAGCAATTGCCTCTCGACAGGCAAACAAGAAGAGCCTGGTGCTGTCATCAAAAGCTCTCAGGCTATCTGGATAGGGTTCAGTGATTATGTAGTCAGCTGAGGACAGATCCCAAAGCAGAATGTTCTGGACTGGAGACTGGCACTGAAGTAGACTTGGCATTGCCCTCCCTGGAAAAGCAGCTTGAAGCCCTGAAGACAGAAGGGCGATTCTTCCCTGCTCAAACCCTTGCTGGGACCTCCTTGTTATGTTTAGCACACCCCTGTGGACTGGCATCCCTGGATGGTCTCCCAGGACCGGGTACTCAGACCCCATGTAGCTGAGGAAACCTTGGGTGTACATTGCTTTATTATTTTTTTTAACATTGTTTCTTGAAGTAGTATCAACCTGTCCTCAGATTAACCATAACATTACTATTGTTTAGCTTTTCTTTTCACTTCCCCTTCTTATTCCCTTCATTGTCACTCATCATCCACAGCTCCTAGATATGAATGTCAAAAGTTTTCAGACAAGGTCATGGTGTGGATGGAGCAAAGACTAAAAGGGACTTTGTTGTTTTAAACTTGAAGAGCAGATCTCCAAGATTTCCTGGAGCATTTCCATAGCATATCCCTGGAGGTACTGAGAAACTACGTTGGAGAAAGGTCCTAAGTTTTTGCCACCTTTAGATTCAAGTGTTAAGACTCTCCAGGTACCATGGTACACACTGTAGTTCCAGCACTCTGAGAGGCTGAGGTAGGAAAATTGCACCTTCGAGCCCAGCTTAGGCAGCTTAGCTACTCAGCAATGCCTTGTCTCAAAATAAAAACTCTAAAACAGGGGTAGCATGATTGTGATGTAGCTCAGTGCATAGGGGTTCAATCCCCAGAACCTCAAAAAATAAAAAGAACAGGAAAGAAAGAGAAAATAAATCTGAGATAGTTGGTCTGGCTGTGAAAAATTATATCCCAGGAGATTGGCAAGGAGTGTTGTTCATCCCCCAGCCCTGCGCTCCTGGCTAAAGGCTTTGACGAGGCTGTTCTGAGGTATGAAGCCACTAAAGGCATCTGCTGCTCACCAGGCGATGCACTGGGTTGCGACCCCTATCCTCCGAATGCTGGGTATCAGGGCCACATCTGGTGAGTTGAGGGGACACGGTTCCCTCACAAAGCAGTCTTGCTCTGCCTTCTATTCTGTTCCAGATGAAAATGATATGCCAGTCAGTTGCTTCTCAGTCAGAAGGGCATAGATGGAGAGAGATCCAAGCTGTCAGCCGTCTGAGGAAGCATTAGTTTGCTTTATTTTTTTCCTTTGATTTATGGTTACCAATAATCCCTTTAACTTCCCGAAGCTCTAGGCCATTAAACGTTTTTCCCAGAATCAAAGATTTCAAGCCCTTGCCGGTCAGGCCCAGCCTTTCTGTCATGTCCAACTGTTAACCCCTAAATACCCGCAGCGGGCTTGCACGTCAAAGATATCTGCAGGACTCTTTTAAGCGGGGCCTCTCTTTGGAGCCACTGATCAGCGGCCTGGTGGTCTTCTTCATGATCCTTGGGCACTCGGTGGGACTCGGTTTAAGCTTTCTCCCTTTGCGGAGCCTCTTTCTTCTCTCTGTACTTGATACTTGCTTCAGAGCATCCTGTGCATGTCTTTGTTAGAGCAGCCTGTGGACGCCGTTCTCTTGGGCTGTTCTGAGAGTGTTTCACTGAGGGCGCGGAGGGAGCTATCGTCCTGCTTGACTCCGTTACAGTACCTGGCATGCAAAAAGAACTGCAAGTATGTGAGTCCGTGACTGCAGAAATGAACGCTTGCAGAAATCAAATCGCTGCATTAGGCTACACTGAGGATAAAGCAGTCCTCCTGCCCGTAAGCCACTGAGGCTTCGGAGAAGCAGCATTGCGTGGTAGTTTCAGATCCAGGGCCGGGGAGTCGAGTTGCCCTGCCAGCTTCGAAGCTCGGCTCTGTTCCTTTTAGTTGTATGACCTGGGGGTGTCAGTTACCCATAATCGCATTAACTTCCTGAAGTTCTCACTCCAGAGCCCTAGTTCTGTCACGTGTAAACTGAGGACAATGTCATCTCCGCTGCCAAAATATGAGCTCTAAAAGAAAATCTCAAGGAGAAAATACTCCAGCTTTAGTACCTGTTCAGTGAGTACTTCCTTTTCTTTTTCTTCTCACCCAAATATGTGAGAGGCCAAGCAATTACCTAATGCAATCAGTTTCCAAAGGAAGAAAACATTAGCAGAGTGACCTGGGAAAGCGAAAGCAGGATTTGAGATTTGTTAGTTAAGCTAGTTAAGCTAGTCAAGCTAGTTAAGATCCACACAAAATATGGATAAAAGGAAAATACCGCAATGATGGGAGTAGAAAGGGGAAGAGAGGTGAGACTTTTCACTTAGCTCCATCGCCTGAACCAGCCTTCGTTTTGTTTGCTTGCTCTTTTATTGTTGTTGGTTCTTATGTCTTTGTTTTATTTTAGTCCCAGGATCATGAGCGGGTAATTATTCTCATATGAAACTTTTCCATCTTGGTTAATCCTTTGATCGCTTTTCAGCCTTTTGGCTAAGATCAAGTGTGAATGACTGCTTTGAGTTACTAAATATGCTAAAATGTCTGATTTCTTTTAATTATATGTATTTTAAAAACTAATATTATTTAAAGACAGAGAGTAAATGGTTTAAGGGTGTCATTTGGCATTGTTATTCTGGCTTAAAAAATAAATTGGTACCTTACCTCAAGTATCTACCTTCAGAGAAAGCCCTGATTTAGAATTATTTGATAGGACTCAGTCGTTATGACTGTAGATTCCTGTTAACAAATCAGCCGCCTGCCCGCTACAACCCTGGATAAAGACCAAGTCAGGTGTAGGGAGGTGATACAGACTGCACTGCACAGTACTCACTGGAAAGGCCAGCAGGAAGGGAATTCCATTTCTGCACTATAAGATCAAGGTGGCGGTCCGGAAGGCAGCGTAGCCTGAGTGCAGGGGGCACCCCCAGTGCCTCTGGGGGTCGGGAGAGTTTGAGCTCACAGCTCAGCCTTCCAAAGTCTGCACATACATAAGTAACACATTCATGGAATCTTTTACAGAATCAAATTCATGGAATCTTCAATTTTAAATATGTCAGGCCTCTAAACACACGGTGACATCATTAAAGACTAGATGTCTTTTTAAGGATAGAGATAAAATGTAGATTTGATAGAAAAGCAAAACCCCTCATTTTTATAAGGAGTAGGAAGAGTGAGGCTTAGAGAGATAAACGGCTTTCTCAAGGTCTGCTGGAGAGTTGGAGGGGAGATTAGGTTGAGATGCTAGCCTCGCGTTCCCCTTTGGTTAGCATTGCAGAAGAGAAGACTGAGAGATTACAAGGTGTCGTTTTAGCTGAGTTGAGACTGTACTTAGGAGAAGCTTGCCGGGAAGCCTGGTTCTGCAAAAATAAATAAATAAATAAATAAATAAAAATAAAATAAAAAAAATTAAAGGGGTTTCATATGTTTTTAACTGAGATCCACTTTAAAATTCATAGATTCATCATTTTATCTTCTACAATTCTATGATTTTTCTTCATTGTACCTACAAAGTGGTTCAACTATCACCACTGATTGATGCTAGAGCATTTAAAAAAATCTGCTTACCCCCAAAAGAAACCTTGTCCCATTAGGAATCTCTCTGTGCTAACCACATCTCCCAGCCTCTGGTAGGTCCTGGTCTGTTTTACCTAGCAGTGCACTTGTCTAATTCAAGACATTTCATATAAATGGGGTCAAACAACCCATGGACTTCTGTTTCTTCTTTCTTTTCAAGATTCTTTGATGCCATAACATGTATCAGTACTTCATTCTTTTTTATGGCTGAATAATATTCTTCTGTATGCCTTTATCATGCTTTGTTTCTAATAGTCATTTTCATTGTTTCTACTTTTTGCTTGCTGTGAATAATGCTGCTATGACCACTTTTTCACAAGATTTTGTGTGGACATATGTTTTCCATTTTCTTGAGTATATACAGATGGGACGGGGAGATGGATCAGTGGAATAAACACTTCCCTGGCAAGCACAAGGACTTGAGTTCAATCCCTGGTTCCACCAAAAAAA
>NDGN011487890.1:4065-31306 GCA_002564285.1 Tympanoctomys barrerae
ATCTCCAACATTCTAAGCTACCAGTGCAGAACGAGAATACATTTTCACTTTTCCTGAGTCACTGGGGGTCACTCGCTGGCCCGCTGGCCACCCCAAGTACTTTTTAGCATGGTCCCCAGTACTCTGGGCCATCCATAGCCAAAGACCAGCTCCCACGCGGCCGAAGCGCAGCCCTCCAGCCAGCGTGTGGCGATGCTAAAGCATCTCCTGCCCAGCCCAGGCTCTGCTCCACTGTCTGCGGTCACCCCAGCGCTGTCCTGGGGGCTTCCGCAGGGTCACCTGTCCAGCCATGGCTTTGCTTAAGTTCTCCTTCCTTTTGAGACGGGGTCTTCTATGTAGCCCAGGCTGGCCTTGAACTTGCAGCGAGCCTCCTGCCTCAGCCTCCCAGTGCTAGGATTACAGGCGTGCACACCTTTCCTGGTTTTGCTAGATTCTTGTGCCCTTGACATTTCTGAAGTTTTCAGGTGGATGATTTTTGTACCATGTTTCCCCTTCTGGGCTTTTCTGATGTTTTCTATGATCATGGTTACGTTTGACCTCTGGGGCAGCTGCCCTGTTTGGTTCTGGATGACTTTGAATTTTTCAAAAATGGAAGCATCTTGTGCCTGTCCGGCCTCCCCACACAGCCCTGGTGCTTGTGGGTGTGGAGTCACCCAGGCCTGAGAGGTGGGAGGTTGATTTACCCGAGGCTACTACACGCTTGGTAGCTGAGGTTTGACCACACGCCCCAGGCGTCCTGTGCTGGAAGCTTCCTCCCAACTTGAGAGGGAATTGGGGCCTTAGGAGCAGACAAAAAGAAGCCAGAGATGCCACCTTGCTCTGCAGCATGTGACCCTCTGCTGTGTCCTCAGTGGCAAAGGCCTCACCGTCCAGGCATGGTGGCATATGCCTGTCATCCTGACACTCTGGGAGGCTGAGGCAGGAGGATCACAAGTCTGAGCCCAGCCTAGGAAACTTAACAAGTCCTTGTCTCAAAAATTAAAAAGGAATTTCTAAAAAAACCTTAGAACTGGTGAAAATCAGATACAGCCATCGAAGGCATGTGGAATTAGCTCCATAAACTGTGAAACAGAATTCACGATTATATTTATTCTGAGTGCTAAAAATAGAAACCATGTCAGAGAAAGAAAATCCAAACACGCCTTCGGTCTCCACGTCCTTCTAAGACTTCAAGACCTGCATTCACAGACCCCAGACCCGGGGGCCCCCGCAGGACCTCGGAGAGCACCCAGCGGAGGCGATGCAGGCTCGGATGACTGGAGAAGGTCAGGGCCTGAGTGCGCCTGCTCACCACCTCTGCTGGGGCACCTGCACACACAGGCTCGCTCACCCATCGACTGTCACTTGCAAGGCCACAGCCTGCTGATCAGACTTTGGCCAGGTGCTCAGGAAGGGCAGAATCTGTCTCAGCAACATCGCAAGGATCCTAAGCACAGAGAGCCCTTCCCAGTCCACATTGAGGCCCAAGAAGTTTATATTTGTAATCCCGTGGAAAAGTTATTGGAATCCTATTGAGTTAATTCCAATCTACCACGACCAGTGTGACCCATGGCAAGAATAAAAACAGGAAGGCAGATGTCCAGCTGTGGGGAGCCACCGGGTCCTAAGTCCAGCTAGGGTGATGGCTAACTAGAACAAAGGCCTGGACCCAAGGAGGAACCCAGGTTTTATTCAGTCATGACAAGCGGAGTGGTTTGAGGATGAGTGACTGTGAGAGTGTGGGAAGCAGGTGAGTGCCGTGAGCTGGGGTAGGCAGGAGGCCTGCACTCACCTCTGCGATATGCAGGGGGCAATCTGAGACATGACTGAAGTAGTATCTAATGTTTTGGGGTCAGTGCATCAGCTCAGAGGTGTGATCTTTAAAGCCCCAGGAAGTCCTAGCCTCTATGAGGCTGGGTCTCCAACGACAGCATGGAGCCCAGCTCGCCATCCTGCCCATTGATCACACGGGCTTGTGGGGGAGCCACGGCGTGGGGTAACACTGCCTCGCCTTCTTTGCTTCAGTGGCTACACATCAGAACCTGGGTGGACTGACTGCATTGCTTCAAGCCAACTGAAGGATAAGGAAGAGTCCTAGCCAGCTCTGTACCCATCAGTACACGGAAATAGGGCCAGGCTTAGTCAAGATAGAGAAAGTTGCTCTTCTTACAAGCAGAGTCATCCAGATGGCCTCTACCCTGCATCAACCTGCATCTGGGCCAACGTGGTCAGCAGGAAGAGCCACGACCCCGCCAACCTCGAAGAAAAAGAGATATGGCCTGGGGGGCTTGGACAGGGCTGCCTCACTCATGGATGAATTTGTTTTCAAATAAGTCTCAGAGAGTAGGGGATGGAGCTCCATGGCAAATTTTAAACCTACACTCAGGTAGACAGAAAAATATACTGAACTCTCCCAAAATTCACCCGCCAGCCCCAGCTGTTCCTAACTCATCAGTCCTCTACCCCTGCACTTCTCAGCCTGGATTATTTTGAAGCAACTGCCAGACACCATTATCAGCTCATCCAAAGTGTTTCAGAAAGTACTCTCCAAGAGGCAGAGAGTTAGACCTAACTAGCAATAACTGAACTCCTGCGAATGTGGCCAAAGAAATCCGCAACACTTTCTTAACATCACCAAATGGCAGCTCTGGATTCAAGCTTCCCCAATGGTCCTTTAAATTTTTTCCCACATGTGTGTTTATTGGAAATAGGATTTAAATATGATCTACACATTGCAATTCATTGATGTTGTTTAACTGCTTCCTCCCTCTGCTGTTTCTCTCTCTCTCTCTCTGTCTCTCTCTCTCTCTCTCTCTCTCTCTCTGTCTCTCCATCTGTCTCTCTCTCCCTCCCCACTACTGGCTGCAGTTTGGTTGTTAAGAAATTGTGGGTGCATCCTGTTTGGATTTTGTGGATTGTACCTGCATGGGGTTGTTGAACTGGCTCCCCTCTCTCCCATGCCTCCTGTAAATTGGTAATTCCATTAAGAGACAGGCATAGAGTCAAACTGCATCACCTCAGAACCTCTTTGCGGCCAAACAGCACAGGACCTAATCCCAAACCGCTCCCTTGAATAAATGAGAAAGCTCCTATCTGCAGTGACCTACAGAGGCTCTTCCTGTGAGACTCTCAGAAACAGCCCGAACTAGCATGGAGGAACGCCCAAGGCTGCCCGCAGGGTAACCGCATGTGCCACCAAGATGTTTCCATGGAAACACATAGTTTCTGATGCCAAAACTGGTCTTCACAAGTCTTTGGGGGCAGTAAGGGAATGGAGCTGGACCCATGGTCAGCGTCACAGTACTGGATAACCAGGGAAGTATGGCTTTCCCTGCGAGCGTGCCGGGAGAGGAAGAAGGACGTATTCAGGAAGATTGATGCTCACTCAGTCGATGTGGAAGATGTGCCCATGCGAGAATTTATCATGTAGCTGAGTGGGGTTTTGGTTTTGTTTGCTTTTTAATTTTTTTAAGAGTGTTTATTTATTTATGTATTGCAGTACTGGGGACTGAACTTGGGACCTTGTGCTTGCTAGACAGGCATTTATGCCACTGAGCTGTATCCTTGGCCTTTGTTTGCCTTTTTAGCACTGGAGATTTAGGGCTGGAACCCAATCTCATGCATCACCAGGCAAGGAAGGGCTCTACCACTGCTACACCCCTAGCCCGAAGATAGCTTAGTCTCAAATACTGTCAATTTATTGGATTAAATCACCTGCAAGCAGGCACAAGAGCCCAGGATTCGATTCTTGAGCCTGCCATGCTGGCCCTATCCCCAGGGAGCAGCAATTGAGACTGGGCACAGTGGCGCGTGCCTGTAATCCCAGCTCTTCGGAGGCTGTAAACAGGCAGATCACTATGAGTCCGATTTAGTAGTGAGACCTTGAACACCCTATAGACCCTCCCCTAAAATACAAAAATAAGTAAATATTAATTTATGAAAGCACATATTAGAACTTTTTAAAGTAAAATTGCTGGGCTTGGCAGATAGCTCAGTACGGCATGTCATGCTGGCCCTGAAACCAGGCATTTAAACCCAGCACTGAGGAGGCTGACACAGGAGGATCACTATGTGTCTGAACTGTGTAGTGAGAACCTGTGTCAAATAAATAAATAAATAATCTACTACTCTTGTCGCATTAAATAACATGGGGACTAGAACAATGACCTGTGATACTACACTGTATAAAGATACAGTTTACAATAGTTTGACTTGACCCGGGGCCCTGGAAGAAGGGGGAATGCCCCGTAGTTCTGGCCTTTGTCCTCCACAGGCAGAGGAACAAGGACATCTTCCCCTTTAGCCAATGCTACCAGGCCGGGCGGCACCCTACAGTGAGTCAGGCTCTGGGTTCCTCAGCAGATGGGTATGCTCAGGCTAGGGACTAAATCACGTTGAATCTTAGTTTTTTCACCTTTGTTTAACTGGGGCAAACAAGAGGGGGTTTTCGTTTGTTTGTGGCCAGCTCAGCCCACCCTGGGGGTGAGGCTAGCAGGGCATGTGGTGCCAGGGATCAAACCATGGTCAGTCCCTGTGCTTGCCTAAGCTCGCTTACGCAGGCGCTTTAGGCCACTGAGTTATCTCACTGGCCCAGGAGGTTTTACTGAGATAGTGCATGTAATAGCGCTCGACAAACGCAAGCTCGCTCCTGTCCCCTCCATGTGCGGCAGCTTCCTGCCGTGTCCCTGTGTTTGTCCTGCCACTCTGCCCAGAAGCACCGATTCCCATGGCTTGGCGTGCAGAAGACAACTTGCTGGAAACCCTCGGGTGAGCTTCAGACAATTCCAGAAACCTGGGCAGAGATGCTGGCCGCACACCCTACTGCAGCTCAAAGCCTCTCAAAGCCCCGAGGACCCTCACCCATGCTGGCCTCTGAAGACCCCAGTCCTCCAATCCACATCCTCCAGTCCCCACTCTGCTTGCCTCCATCAGCTGCTTCACACCTGGCCCAAGCTTGCTCAGACCTTCCCTTGTGTGTGTGTCCCAGACTCTAAACCAGGGCTGCCCAGCTCTCATGATGGGAACCAGCCCCATGGTACTTGTAGCTGATTGGCTCACTGATACCCATGTGATCCATGGATGGCCAATCAGAGTCCATGTTTTAGAAATTGTTTTTTTTCTCTAAGAGAAAGGAAAAGGAGCCCAATTGGCTGTGGTAAGCCAAGCTGGAAGGTTGTCACATGATATAGCCTTTTGGGTCACACAGGAAAGCTGACTAACAGAACAAAGGGACTTCAACAGAAACATAAACACCCTGGCAACTGAGTAAGAAGTGCTCCATGTCATCCATAGCTCTGGATTCTGGGACCCAGTGCAAGAAGACAGGGACAGAGGGGTGGTGTGAGCAGGGACTGAGCTGCCTTACACAGGTAGCAGATCTGGGCCTCTGAATGTTACAGCACCCTGAAAGCCTGGACTAAGCAGAAGGAAGTGGGAGAGAAGGGGTGTGCTCCCCAGACACCTCTGCTCCAACGAGAAAGCCCGGCTCCTCACTGGCATTTTACCATTGTCCGCGAGAAACTTGTATTTGAACCTGCCTGAAATGCAGTCGCTCCAAGCCCTGGGGACCGGGCAGCCTATTTCAAGGTACTGCCTAGAAAGCATTTGGCAGAGGAGCTTCCTGATACGCCTTGTCATGGAATCCAGCTCAGAAAACTGATGGAGACAAAGCGCCTGCAGGCATCAAGGTAGGCCTAGGCACTAGCCACCCCTCTGTCCTCACCAAACTGCAGGACAGAAGGACACACACGCAGCCATCCGCGGTGAGCTGACCTTGCTGGGGTGTGAGTCGGCAGGAGCTCGGGACCATTAGTCCTGCTCTGCCAACTTCACTAGATTAACAAGCACCTAGCAATGACAGCAGCCTGCTCCTGGTGCGTCTGGACCAGTCATGGGAGCACAGCTGTGGGCACTGCGTCTGGCGTGTCCCGTCCTCTGCAGCACTGGCCGTTCCCCGGCTGCCGGGAACTGAGCAGCTTCCCTCCTCCACCCTCTTCTGCTGGCATGGTCCTGCCACGGACTGGCTCCCATGAAGCCGTGAGCCCGAAGTGCCCTCGCCTCCCTTGAACTGTGTCAGGTGCCGTGGCTCCTCAGTGGCCCAGGTCCTGACCGTGTGCCCGTTTGCCCGCAGATGCCTCGGATCCCCAAGGGCCTATCCGCCACCCCCTTGGGACTCTGGCCACCGGGCTGCAACCTGGCTGCCAGGCACTGCCAGTCTTGCTGCTGCTGCTGACTTGCTCTGGCTTCGCTGTCCTCACATGTGGTGTGATGTTGGCAGCCTTGGTACGGGCGACCCCAGGAGCCCAAGGCTTCCCTGCCTGGGCCCGGGTCCTGGCCAGCACAGATGTGGGGACACCATTTCTCTATAACCACCCAGGGGCTCATAGATTGTGACACTTCTAGGATTTTAATTTAAAGGAATAATGAGGGCTGGGCATCCGGGTTTTGCCACAGCACCACTTACTACAGCGCGGACTACAAAACAGCAAGAAGCCGACATTTCCTGGAGTCAGTGGCCGCTGTTGACCCTCTGGTGCTCAGGCCCCCTTTCTCCTTGCTGAGCATATTTATTATAGACAGACTTGGCTTTATTTTTATGGTGTAGGGATTGAACGCAAGGCCTTGCCTGTGCTGGGCAGGTGTTCTACCACTGAGCTACATCCTTAGCCTCAGAACTGACTTTAAAAAAATTTTTTTTTCCAGCTTGCCTTGTAGGAAGTGATCATATGACCTGGCTTTCACCAGTGAAATTAAGCAATAAAGTTCAGGTGGGCTTCAAGGAAGCTTTATAAAAGCAGGGCAGGCGTGGCCAGCATGTACCCTGTGTCGGTTGCCTCTCTCCTTCCTTTCACCTGAACTGTGAATTGAATTGTGTTGGCTGGACCTCTGGTGGTCATCTTGACAGGCAGTGGACTAGAAAGCTAAAGCCATGAAGGCGCGTCAAACTTCCTTTACACAAGGCCAAATAGACTTCTTTTGTGTTAAGCTGTGCTAGTTGAGTTTTTATTAGAAACTGCCAACTTCAGTCCCCAATGCTACAATATCCAAACATCCAACAATAGGAGTATCATTAATGAATCACTGTCCAGGGCTTTTGAGATAGCTCAGTGGACTAAGTGCCTGCTTAAGCAAGTGCAGGGACCTCGGTTCGATCCTTGGCACCACATGCCACACTGGCCCCACCCCTGGGCCTGTGAGCCAGCCACCAAGTCTAGGGCATGGTGGTGCATGCCTGTGATCCTAACTCTGGGAAGGCTGAGACAGGAGGATCACTATGAGTCTGAGCTGTGTAGTGAGACCCTGTACCAAATAAAAAATCAAGCACTGTCCAGTCACACTGTAGAATCTTACAGCCTTGCAGTAATTGTGTTCAAAAAGACCTAGTGGCATACAGAGGTGTTACGATGAACTAAGTAAGTCACAAGACAGAATGTACAATAAGCTTTGTTTTAGAAAAGAAAAAACGCATTCTGTGTAGGAAACAGAATGCATTAAACTTCTCTGGGTGGTGACGACACAGTGACCTTTTTCTTCATTTTCTTCCTTCCTTTCTTCTTCCTTCCCCTCTTCTTTTCTTCCTTTTTCTGCCATACTGGGATTGAACCCAGAGCTTTACTCACATGAGCAAAATCCTCAGCTCAGAGTTTCTTTACTTTTTATTTTGAGACAGAGTCTCACTGAGTTGCTAAATTGCCCAGGCTGGACTTGAATTTGTGCTCTTCCTGCCTCAGCCTCCCTGAGCGCTGGGATTATAGGTGTGCACCATCACACCTGACATCTTCTACTTCTTGATGTAATACCTAAGACTTCCTGGTTTGGTGACAAAATAGTAAGTATAGGGTTTTTTTTAAAGAAAGATACATGCGACTCCCTTGATGTCCCCTCAAGACTTGGAGTCCACATCGTGCCCCACCTTTGCGTGACGGCCCTTCCCCCAGCCCACGTCTCTTACCTTGGCTCCTGAGCGCTTGTGCCTGTCTGCGCTGCTGCTGGGCTCAGAGGTTCTCTGCTCTCAGAAGCCCTCGTGGCTTTTCCATTTTTCTGTGACTCTGTGACATTTAAGAAATGGAGCAAGTTAGAAAATATGAGGGCCAGCCATATAGCTCAGCAGATTAAAGTGCCTGCTTAGGCAGACTCAGAGACTGGGGTTCGATCCCCAGATTGCCGTCTGGGCACGCTGAGAGGGTGACTGAGACTGGGCATGGTGCGGCCTGTAATCCCAGCACTTGGGAGGCTGAAGAACAGGAGCAGCACTGAGAGTAGTCTGTGTAGTGAGACCCTGTAGATCCTGTACTAAACACATTTTAAAAAGAAATAAAATACATCCCTCCCCCTTTGAGCCAATTCCTCTATGATCAGGGTCACAGCAGGGACGGAGGGAGCAGGGGGAGGAGGATGTGGTGCCGTCTCTATGGAAACTGTAGTCCTGATACAGAACTTTGGCTGTGTGTACACACGCGCCTAGCCCGTGGGAAACAAGAACACTGATGTGTGTATGCAAGATGTGATCAAAAAATGCAGTAAATGCTTAACTTCTCAGAGATTATTGCACACAAGACACACTGCTGTGAATTCCCCCACGTGCTCCGTCCGGCTTCACACACACGCGCCCATCCTTCCCATCACTTCTGCCGCAGTTCTGAAGTTCCCGGTCCTGAGTGTTCTTAGCTGCGCTGCTGGGGCTGCCTCGAGGACCCGACTGATTCAAACTGTTGATCTTTCCCGTCATTTTGACTTTGCCAGGAGTTGGATGGTGCCAGACGTGTGGAAAAGGCCCAAGAGGATGGCCCGAGCAGCCTTTCCAGCGGGTGGCAGCCAGCAGCGGCATTCACTGTTTCCCTGACTGCATCTCGTAAAGGCACTCGGGAGAGAGGCACATGCGATAGACGTGTTCCGAATAATGAGGAATATCTTGAGAGGATTAATGCAATGTGTTTTTGACTAAGTTTTGAAATTTCAGTGTTTACCATGTATTTTGATTGCCCCTTTAAACCTGATTACTGACAGCACGGCAAAAACAACCTGGTTAGTGTCCTTTTTTTTTTGTACAGGGAATCAAACTCAGGATGTGCTTACCAGGCAGCACTTGTGCCACTGAGCTGTATCCCCCACCCCTGGTTAGTGTCTTAGAGGACAATAAAGCCTTTGGTGTTATCGGAACTCGTCAGTCTTCTCACAACACATTTTGCTGTGTATGGGTCCTAATTAATACTAAATAGGGCTGGTGAGGTAGCTCAGCCATCTAAGTGCCGGTCTAGGCAGCGCAAGGACCTGGGTTCGATTCCCTGGTACCACATACCGTGACAGCCCTGCTTTGGGTGCACCCAGCTGGCCACCAAGACCAGGCATGGTGGCACACACCTGTAATCCCAGCTCTTGGAAGGCTGAAACAGGAGGATCACTACAAGTCCAAGCTGCGTATTGAGACCCTGTACCAAATACATTTAAAAAAAAAAAAAAAGGATACACTTTTAGCAGATGAAATGGAAAATGCCCTTCCCTGCCCCAGATCCAAGCCCCACCTTGAGATCCTGGAGCCTATTTTCTTCAATTTAAGTTAAATTTAGCCTTTCTCACCCCCAGTGCGAGGTATGGAGCCCAGGCCTTCCCACGTCTGGGCAAGCATCTACCACTGAGCTACACCCTTGGCCCCTTTAATTTAAATTTAAATGTAAAAACTGATTCTGATTCCTGATTCTGTGATTGGAAAACTCCTAAGGATATTTGGAACACTTTGCAAATGTAAATCTTGCCTGACTGTACATTTTATGAAATCTAAATCCAGATCAAGTATTTCCAATGAAAATGTGGCAAGCCAATTGGGCAGGCCTACAATATAAAATGCTCAACAGATTTCAGACTTAGTGTAAACAAAGGTCCTAAAATAGTTCACTGATAATTTTTGGGTTGGTAATTACACAATACAATGATAATATTTTGGCTATCTTTTCTTTCTTTCTTTCTCTCTCTCTCCTTTCTTCTTTGTTTTTTATTTTTTTGAGCTAAGGTCTTGTTATGCAGTTCAGGCGGGCCTCGAACTCACTTTGTTACTTTGGCTGGCCTTGAACTCACAACCAGCCTCCTGCCTCAGTCTCCTGAGTGCTGGGATTCCAGGTGTGCACCACCACACCCAGCTCTTTCAGTTTTTTGAGACAGGGTCTCACTATGTGATGCAGGCTGAATTCACTATGTAGCCCAAGCTGGTCTCAAACTCGCAGTGGTCCTCCTGCCTCAGCCTCCTGAGTGCTAGGATTACCCACTTATAGTTTTCTAATGTGGCCACAGGGAAGTTAAATACGTGCAGTGTGCACGGCCTAGGACGCCCCGGGGAAGCCCTTGTGGGAGCACCAGAAGGGGCTCATTGCTTGCCACACAGCCTGTGGTACAGACACCACTATGAGATCGTGGCTCCACAGGGGCAGAGATTCTGTCTTTGTGTGCGTGGGTGTCCTCGTAACTCCCCACCCGTGCACCGGCTCAGCCAACTCAAGAATGGAGAGGGAACAGCACCAGCCGCCCAGCCTTCCGTGTGCTGGCTTCCTTGTCCTGGACTCGGGGCTCTGCAGCACCCATGGGAGATCGCAGAAACCACAGTCCCCAGGGCAGCCAGCTCCCCGCCCCTCCTCTGGGCTGGCCCAGGCGCTGCTCTGCCCAACACAGCAGGGCAAGTGACCATGCAGTCCTGCGTCTAAGCCTCCACGGCCCAGAGGCCCCTCCCTGGCTGGAGGCCAGAGCACCAAGCAGCAAGGCTGGCATCTACCTGCCTTCTACCCGCCGGGCCACTGGCTGACCCTGGAGGTAAGACAGGCTGGCCGGACAGAGGAATCACCACCCAGCCGCGGGATCGGCAGTGAGACCAGAGCTCACTGCCGAAAGTCTCTTTGTAATTAGAAGGAACCTGGTCCTGCCACGAAGCTTGTGCCACGCAAGGCTGAATGAACCAGCCTTGATGCCTCCAGCATGCTGCAGGCAGCTCACGGGCTGGTGGCTGCTGCTGAGCCCCGGAGCTGGGAAACTGTCTCGCCTGCCCTCTGCAGACCCAGCTGGCTGCCCACACAGCCCTGGGGGAAGCCACAGGAAGGGGGCTGTAGCTCTGATGTGCCCCACTGCTAAAAGTTTCTGAATTTTATTCTGCTCAGTAAATACATATAGTGTGTGTGGTTTTTCTGTGTCATTAGGGATTGAACCCAGAGCCTTCAGCATGCTAGGCACGTGGTCTACCACAGAGCTACATTCCCGGGCCTTTAACTTTATTTTATAAGTACTTCAGGACAAAGTCTTATTAAGCTGCCCGGCTGGCCTTTGAACTTGCAACCCTCCTGCCTCAGCTTCCTAAGTAGTTGGTATCATAGATAGGCACCGTGCCTGACCCCCTCAGACATATTTTGAGCTGATAACATGTGCTAGAAACTGGTGTAGGTGTTTAAGGTGTGACAATATGCCAAGATTTTAATGTCAATTATTTTCAAAACAGCCGAAGATCTGACATTCACATTGACAGAGAAGGGCAGGTGAGAAATACAGGGTCCCCTGTGACACAAGTGTGGACAGCCCTACCCCCCACCTCAGGCATGACAGCTGGGAGAGGTGGGCTGCAGCTCTTTTACCAAAGCCCCTTACTGTATAACCTGAGAATAGCGACATCCCACTAGGGAACTCTGAATGCCTCAGAAAATGGCTTCAAACCATCCTGCCCTGTGGTACCTGTCGCTGGTCATTTCCAACGCCATTTACTCTCTTTCATGCAGCAGGAACCTTTCAGCCCTAATAACTCCACCTGGATATAAAGGCACAGCTGTGCCAGCCGTCCCCGGGGCTGACCTGCCGGGCGGGCAGCGGTCCGCTCTGAGGCACCTCGGGCCTTGGCTTGGCTTCTGTGTCTCACGGCGCGATTGAAGATGGAGTTCCTCTGGAGCGGGATGTGGCAGCGGTCTTCTTTGTCTTGGATGTCCTGGTCGTCGCAGGGAGTCTCCTCTTTTCCTGAGAGTGACTCAGGCCTGGCTGTGGCCAGCTCAGCATCGGTTCTCCATGAGACACTCACCGATTTTCTCTGGGGCTCTGCCAAGCCTTCAGATTCTTTGGTCTCCATGGAAATAGACCTAATGGTTTCTCAGCAGAAAGACGAGAGGGCAGTAACCTCCCCGGGCTCCACCAGATCAGAGGGCTTTAGAATAGAAAGAGAACAATTTTCAGTTAGAGTTGTCGGGCTAAATGCTCCATTCAGAGTATGGAATTATACTCCCATTTGGGTTTGATGAAATTTGGGATAATCTGCATATCCGGCCAACCACATCTTTGTCAATGAAAATTACAGCTTAAGCACTGTAATTTGGGTGCATTCATGTATCATTTTATAATTGAGGCTTGTTTATACTATTCATAGGATGCACTTTGGGAGAAACATGGAAAGTGTTCTGCATAACTAACTTTGAAGTAAACAGTTCCTGAATAATTCTAGAGACAGAGAAGCAGAAAGTGAGAGAATTCAGGAACATACCGTGTATGTGAAGACACAGGAGGTAAGGGGACAGCAGCCAGCGACCACGGTTAGGACATTACAGATGCGTGTGCGTGAGCCCCCCAAGGATGCCCCTTCTGCTGTCAGCAGCGGGTATGGGGGGCACATGTCTAATTGGATTGAGGACCTCTTTGAAAGAACCTTGTGTGACATTGGGGACAACAAAGCACCCACCCCCCGGCCGTCTTCTTAGGATGGAGTCACAGAATAGTGACTTCACTCTCGTGTGACTTCTAACACATGATCCCCATGGGGACACTTTTCATGGGAGAAAGAGGTGTAGTAGGGACAGCCCAGGACTGGGTAAGCAAGGCAATCTCTCCCACCATGGACCTCCTTCCAGCGTGTGGACTTTGACCAAGTGGACCTTTGGGGTGAGCTGTAAGCTGGGGGACAGCGTGCCAACCAGAAGCCAGCCAGGGATTCCGTGGCTTCTCACCCAAGGGGTTGGAGCCTGGGGTCACAGTGACTGGAAGTCTAGGGGGTACAGAAGTGGCACACAAAGGCAGTGTGGGGGCTGGGGAGATGGCTCAGTAGAATAAGCTCTTCCCTGGCAAGTGCAAGGGCCTGACTTCAATCCCCGATTCTGGAAAAAACAACAATAACAAAAACAAAACATAACAAAAAAAACCCCCAAAGGTGGTATGTGTTAGAAGCCATGATTTCTGGGTGACAGCTGAAACCTCTGCTGCGCTCAAGGGCGTCAGAGACTTAGGAGCTCTACAGAAGCAGGTCTTCTGAAAATGGGGAGAGCCATGTATCCTTTTATAATCGAGGCTTCCCAATGCACCCCACTTCTTCCCACCCCCTCTTCTTCCAGCTCAGCCCCATCCAGTCTGAGGGAAGCAGGCAAGTTAGGGGCATCGGGAGAGTGGGCTCCCCACGCGAGGCAGCAGGGGACCGGAAGACTACCTGTATCTTTGGCTGTGCTCTCTGACCTTGCCTTGTAGGATCAGCCAGGCTCAGGTCAGCGGCCCTCAACTGGCTGGGAGAGGCCTGCTAAGGAGCAGGCACTGGCTGAGCATATACCAGGGAGGGATGCTGCTTTGGTTTATGTGCAAACCACGTGTATGGTTTGGGACCATTAAGTCCCATCCAGCTGGAGAGGCCAAAAAGTCACACTGAGGTTGGATAATTAGTGCCTCCTCCCTCCCTGGAGCATCCAGAAGGACGCAGCTTATCATAAATGTGACAGCGTCATGGGGGGGGGTAGATTTTCATCAACAGTGAGTCTGACCTGAGCTGACACAGAACTTGGTCACAATAACTAAACTGCTCCTTAGCCACACAGGAGAAAAGGGAGAGCAGAGAGCATGGAGGATTGTGGGAGCCCTGGCCAGAGATGTATGGGGCTCAGTGTCCCTTCTAAGGGCTGGTGTCACCCAGGGTGGCAGGTGAGCACCAGCAAGGCCAGGCAAGGTGAGGAACACAGGGGTCTGGGACTGTGGCTCTGGGGAGAGCAGGAGCTTAGCTGGGACGGCCAGGGTAATAGGGCAGTGGTCAGGGAGGTGGGAGCCAGCAGGGTCAGGGGATTACAGAGTGGGGGATTCTTTTAGTGCCCCTCTGAGTTCTGATGCACACGTACAGTTTGTGGAAGACCACCTTCACAAGGCAGGAAAGGCCCAACACAAGGACCTCCCTTGTTCCTACTGTCACCTACCCCAGTGTAAGGAGACCTTGGCGCCCCTGCTCTGTGAGCTTCCCACCCACTACCTCCTCCAGAGGTCACTGAGGGGGGCTGGGTGGGCGGTAGGGTCTGTGGCACGCTGTGTTGCGGGTGCTGGTCAGCCCCAGGACGCAGTGATCCAGCATCCCCAGGGGATGAACTGCTGAGTGCTCTGAGTGGGGTCAGGGGACCTGGGTCTAAAGCCCCACTCCCCAGTGCCTGTAACTATTTGTAGCACCAGGCATGGTAGGCTTTAGCTTCCTGAACAGGGCACAGTGGTGGTGCTATTCCTGTGGCTCCTGCCGGCTGTCTTGTTCTGTGACCCCGGGATGCTAAGAGCAATGCTCCCCACATGACAAGAGTGGCTGGAGCCACCCCAACCATTTCCTTTAAATGAGGAGGCTCTAAACCCCAATGAAATATATCCTCAAATCTTATCATCTTTAAGACCATCTCTCTCTCTCTCTCTCTCTCTCTCTCTCCCCTCTCACTTGCACGTGCACACACACACACACACACACACACATTCAGATAAATACTATAACTTGTAACATCTGAAAAACTACTTCCACTTCAATTATTGACTATTTCAGGCAAATATGTCCATAGTCTAGAATATTTGTATAATTGCTTCGATTCTAGTGTATCCATTAACTTCTGGAAAACTTATCAGCTACACACCACCCACTCAGTCTTTCAACGTTTCCTTTAAATTCCTTGGTAGCATTAAACTCCTTGTTTTTCTGAGCCAGAGGTAAACTGAGGTGGAAGAGAAATGGGGACAATTTTGTGATCAGAAGTGGGGATGGAGCTTAGGGTGAAGCCATATTTGTATAGCATATCTGTCCATCTATCCACCCACTTGCCCACCCATCTATCCATCCATCTATCCATCCATCCATCCATCCATCTACCCATCTACGCACTCACTCATCCATCCATCCATCCATCCATCCATCCACCCACCCATGTGTCCACTCATCCATCCATCTATCCACTCATCCATCCATCCATCCATCCATCCATCCACCTACCCACCCACCTACTGATCCATTCATCCATCCACCTACCCACCTATCCATCCATCCATCCATCCATCCATCCATCCATCCACCCACCCACCCATGTGTCCACTCATCCATCCATCTATCCATCCATCCACCCATGTGTCCACTCATCCATCCATCCATCCATCCATCCACCCATGTGTCCACTTATCCATCCATCCATCCATCCATCCATCCATCCATCCATCCACCCACCTGCCTACCTGTCCATCCATCTACTCACTAAGCATCTGCTAAGCAATGATATGTCTGTTTTACATCCCTCCACATTTCTTGCTCTTGTAGAGCAGGACTTGGGCCATTTGGCTCATGGCACCCCTGCACCAGGCACTCAGCAGCACCCTGCAAACCTCTGTTGTCCACAGTGGGTGAACGAATGTATGGAAGACACTAGTTGAGCCCATAATCCCTGTGTGAAGCCCACGCTGGACTTAAACTTCGCTCTGCAGCCTGGAAGCTGCAGCCTGAGTGTTCCACGTGGGCCTGCCAAGGAATGGTGAGCCCGGGGTCACACCCAGCTGTCTGACTCATCCCCAGGAGATGTGGTGCAAAGAAGGCCGTCCAGCTATTGGCTGTAGATGGGCTGATGAATCAGACAGGAGCGGCCTTCTCTTTGGCCCTGGGTGATATGTGGCTCAGGCAGGAGCCAGGGGGGCACTCAGGGCTTCAGCTCGGGCCGAGGGCTGGGGACTTTTCAGTGAGCCTGTGGCTTGGAGACAGGGACACACAGGGAAGGTAGTTGGAGGGGCTAGTGGGGACCCCAAGCCAGCTGCCACCTCACCCCAGCACAGCGGGCAGGGAGGCAGGGCTCTTACACCGCGTTTTCCAGATTTCCAAAGGTACAGATGCCTGGGGCTCTTCCTGAAACCTGGTTCTGACTCAGGAGCTCTGGGTGAAGCAAAAACTGACTTCTGACAAGTGCTGGGAGGACCCTGCTCTGCTGGCCATGGGTCCCCAGGTGGGACATGGGGCCAGATAGCATGGCCTGAAAGAGCACAGGACAACAAAGGTGAATACAGGACAGCAGGAAGACTTGACTGCAGCCCAGGCAGCTTCCTAGGGACAAGGGGCTTGTGGAGGGAACGCGCAGCCCTCAGGCTCCCTGAGGAGAGGCAGGTAGCCTGCCACTGCTCTGGCTCCGCCCAGCCCCCCTCCCCCCAGCACTGCAAGGTCTTTCTCAGCCCTGAAGGTCTAAGGTCGCTCAGCCTCCAGCAAGTGAAGGGCAGGGGTTGCCGTGGGCTGGTAACAACAAAGCCTTTGCATTCCTTCCTGGATCAAAGAGCAGAGGCCCGAGCTTGTCAGGATTTCAGGCAGCAGCAGAAGAACCGAGGAAGTATCTGGTGTGGAGAAGCTGGTGAGGCTCCTCTGTGGAGCCCTCTGCCGGGGAGATGGCCCCGGCCCTGTGCATGTCAAACAGAACTGGACTGGGTGACCGCAGGAAGAGGACCTGTCCCTGTCTCTGTCCTTCAGCAGCCACTAGTTCTGTGTTCTGGGCACAAGCCAAGGGGGTGGGGTAAGAGGGAGAGCCAGATCCTGGGAACCTCAAGGGCAGAAACTGGAACTGGGGAGCAGGTGGGGAGGGCAGGGGCCATGGAGTGAGGTCCACGGAGGACAGCAAAGAAGGACCCCCCCCCAACCCCATGTCCTGCACATGGGGCAGCCTGGGGCTTGGGAGATAGAGGGGAGGGTCCTGAGGCTGTGACAGGAGGTTGGGCATTTGAGGTCCATCCCTAGGCCTAGCGCAGCAGTGGCTTGAGGGGACGGTGCCCAAGGGGATGGACAGAGATGCCCTAGAACTGCAGCAGGTGAGGCTGGCAGCAGGAGCCCAGAGAGGAACCTGGTTTTCCTTAAGGCTGGGGGACTAGAGCCCCGGGAAAGGAAGGAGTTTGAGGGCGACGCTGCCTGACGGTGCATCTGTGGAGAAGCTGGCTCGGAAGACATCTGCTGACAGGTCCAGCCTAGGCTGGCAGTCACTAGAAGGTGACCTTGACGGTTATGTATTAACTACAGCAGTAACTCACAGAGCACCGTCTCAGAACAAGAATATGAGGGTTCACATCTAAACGTCCCTGAAGAGCCTTAGGTGACCATAGGCGGGGCTTTTCGAGGGCCACAGGATGAGGGTGTTCAAAGCCCTCTGAGGAGGCGGGGCCTGGGAAGGAGGTGATTTCATGGGTGTGGCAAATCCCCTCCCCCTCCCGACTCCTCCCCTGGCTCCTCCCTCTTGGCTCCTCCCCTCCAGGTTCCTCCCTCCTGCCTCTTCTCTCCCAGCCCCTTCCCTTGCACCCTGCCTCCTGTCAGTTGGCAGTGAGCTGCAGTCCTGTGCCAGGCCCTATGCCCTGCTGT
Organism: Tympanoctomys barrerae; assembly: GCA_002564285.1. Classification (NCBI taxonomy): domain Eukaryota; kingdom Metazoa; phylum Chordata; class Mammalia; order Rodentia; family Octodontidae; genus Tympanoctomys; species Tympanoctomys barrerae. Next base: position 21,641 of record NDGN011487890.1, read on the forward strand.
TCCGTCTGAAGCCAGGCGGCTCTGGACTAGAACATGAGCCAAAATAACTCTCCTGAATTGTGGGTGTCGGGTATCGTGTCTCATCTGCCACAGTGAAAGGGGACTGGGACACCAATTTAACAATCATCTTTCTCTCCCTCTCTTTCTTCCTCCTTCCCTCTCCCCGCCCCAGGAACCCTGGACAGAACCCAGGTCCTGGAGAGTTCTCGGCAAACGGAACCCAGGGCCTGGCGAATGCTCAGCAAACGCTCTCCCACGGAGCTACCAGCCCCAGCCCTAGTCATATCCTCTCTGAAACGAGAGCACTGACATCTGGTGAGGTCCAGGAACCTTAGCAAGCTGCCCCCTCCACTTTACTGTCCCTGTCACGCTGGCAGTCTGTGGCTTTTATACACAGAGCAGGAAGCCAGTTGGAAACAGGGCAGTTCCCGGGTGGGAGAACAGCACGCCCTTCCCTGAGGCGTAACAGGAATCTCCGGGGAATCCTGGCCCTGGGAACCAGATGTGGACCAGAGACGCCGAGTGCCTCGTTTACATGAAGCATCCGAGATACCAGGGAGCAAAGGAGCACAGCCGCGTAGCCTGCGCCACCAAGAGGAGCGGTAACAGAAGCCGCAGAGCCAGAGCTGAAGGAACAAATGAGTTGGCCCCATGGCCAGGCATGGGGCAGGGCTGGCATGGGGCAGGGCAAGGCAATTCAGACAATGGAACTTTTTGAAAATAAAATGTTTGCCAGGCATAGTGAGTGGTACACACATACAGTCCTAGCTTCTTGGGAGACTGAGGCAGAAGCGTTGCCTAAGCCCATGATTTGGAGACCAGCTGAGCCTCGGGTCTCAAAAAGGAAACAAATTTTTAACGTTCCATTTACAGAACAGCTGCAGGTGATGGCATTTTAAAAACAGCTCTTTAAGGAACCAAAGGGCATTAGGCAGGAAATTAGGAGGCTAAGACTTGGAGGGTGTGGATTTGCACATGGCTGTGAGAGTGAACAGCAGGCAATGAGGAAGAGGGAACGGAAAATAAGAGAGCAAATGGGGAGGTGAGAAGGCTCCTGGGACCCGCCAGTCACCTTCCCAGTTCCTGGCGTGGCCTTGGTTTGCCAGGGCCACAGAGTTTAAGTAACCGGGACTAGAGCTGGGATAGTCAGCTTTTGGTGACTGTAACAAACACCCCGAGGTCGTCAGTTTAGAGACAGAAAAAGTTCACTTTGGCTCACAGATGTGGCCCATGACTGGGAAACCACGGTGCTTTTAGGTTTCTGGAGGTGCAGAAGTAGCAAAGCCTTCCATCTCGTGGCTAGGACATGAAAGAGAGGTGAGTCGGGGTCCTATGGCCCCCCTCAAGGGCAGCGCCCCAGTGGTAGGCAAGCTCCCAACACACCCAGGAGCACAAAGCTGGGTGTAGCCTTAACACTGTCCTAGATGCAAGTTCCCTACCAGAGCCCCCAGCCTGAGCCCTGTCCCACACTCTTCTCCTGGTGCCAGGGCTGGGGATCCTTGGGGCTTGTCTTATATCACTAGTCCAAGGTGAAGCTTGGGTGAGACCGAAGCCCAGGTTAACCCCACTCCAACTTCACAGTAAAATTCCAGTGCAATCATAGGACGGGAAGACTCCACCTCAGTCATGGGAGCTAACATCAGAATTCTAGCTTACAGCGGGACAGGCAGGCTCTTTAACCAAATAAGCCAAAAGAGAGAGGTAAGCACAGACCGGGAGAAAAGGAAACCTCTGTACTCAGTAGGTGGGACTGAGTGGTTAGGCACATATGTAAATATTTGGCAAAAGAATCGAACTCATGACTTTGTGCCTGCCAAATAAGCTCTGTGCCACTGAACAATATCCCCAGCCCAGTTGGGCCATTATTGAAAACATCAGGAGTCTCTTTAAAACTAGACATAGGGCTGGAAAGTCTAAGCATCTGCCTGGCGAAGTACCACATGTGGTGCTGGCCCCAAATGCCACACCAGCCACCAAAAACATACCTGTAATCCCAGCACTGAGGAGGCTGAGACAGGAAGATCACTACGAGCAACTTAGTGAGACACTGCCTCAAAATTTTCAAAGAGCTGGGATATAGCTCAGAGCAAAGACCTCATGTTCAAGTCCCAGTACTTGAAGAAAGAGCGGTACATATGTACAATGGGGTATTATTTAGCCCCAAGAAGAAGCATGCCATCTGCAGCAATGTGGATGGAGCTAGAGAACATCAGGCTACGTCAATAAACTACACTCATGAACACAAAGACGACTCCTAAGGGGAATCTAAATAAGTCTAGCTCTGAAGTGGAGAGCGGGACACCCGCTGCTAGGGGCCAGGGGTGGAGAATGGGGAGATGTTGGTCAGGGGCACAAGTTTCCTATTAAAGATGAACAGGTTCAAGCCAGAGGTGGCAGCGCATGCATGTAATCCCAGCATTTAAGAGGCTGAGGCAGGAGGATCACTGTGAGTTCAAAGCCAGCCTGAACTGCATAGCAAGACCCTGTCTCAAACAAACGGATAAGCAGACAAACAAAAACATTAATAGAAGAAACATCACACACACACACACACACAAAAAAAAAAAAAAAAAAAAAAAACACCAGAAGGGTTACATAACCAGACAAAATTATCACAAGAAAGGTACAGGTGTTTAGGCAAAACATACTAGACCACTCATCTAAAATAAATTGATGGCTCGCGCCTTCCACTTGTAAAGTGGCCCATCACCTTGCTGGGGGTGAGCCGGCCTCTTTCCTGCACAAAATGTTGAGATGAAACTTCCTAGAAAGCCACCAATTCCACGGATTTCTGCCACCAAATACACAAATATTTCAAACTCCGAATTGCAACACGCCTCTCTCGAGGGCCTCCACTGCTTCTCTGAATGTATAAATCCCTTTACGCTTCTTGGAAAAAACCCTGAAGATCAATATCTCTTGTTCCGACAGGTGAACAAGACCTAGGCAAAATGCTAGCAAGATGAACCCAGCAAAATATAAAAAGGGCCAGGGAGATAGCCCAGCGGCACACGGGCCTGCCTGGCGAGCACAAGGTCCTGAGCTTGATCCCTGGGACCAAATTAAAGAAAGAAATAGGATTATGCAACATGACCAAGCACAATTTACCTCAGGAATGCAAAGTTATTTACCACGTAAAATCAATTATTGCAACATACCATCTGAAAAAGCCAGACACATCAGTGGACAAAGAGCGTCACAAAGAGAGTGACAAAATTTGACACTCAGACTAGGGATAGAAGGAGACTTCCTCAACATGATAAAGGACACCTGCAGGCTCCACTGCTAGGACCACGTCTAGTTGTGAAAGACTGGCTGGTTCCTCCTAAGACAGGACAAAAGCTAACTCAGGATACCCACTCTCGCCACTGAGCTAAAATGGGAATGGAGCCGGTGTGGCGGCACACGCCTGTAGTCTCAGCACTTGGGAGGCCGAGTCAGGATGAGCGCTGTGAGTTGGAGGCCAGGCTGTGGGCCCAAACTGCATAGTTAGGCATTATCTCAAAAAACAATTTAAAACAAAAAATTGTAATAGAACTTTTAGTCAGGGAAACTAGTCAAGGGAAAAAAATTAGGGAAGGAAATATTAAACTATCTCCATTCATAGGTAATATGATTTTGTATGTAAAACTCCTGAGGAATGCAAAAAATAAAACAAAGGTATTAGACTTAATAAATAAATTGAGCCAAGTTGTAGGATTAAGGTCAGTATACAAAAATTAATTGTGCTTCTATGCAGAAGGAAGAAGCAACCACACAGAAAGAAGTTAAGATGCTAACTCAAGTTAAAATATCATCAAAAAGAATAAAACACCTAGGAATAAATTTATTTATTTTTTTCATTTATGTATTTGGTAGAGGGCCTCACTATGCAGCTCAGACTCATAGTGATTCTCCTGCTTTCAGTCTCCCCAGTGCTGGGATTACCGGCGTGTGCCACCCGCCTGGACTTATTTGCCAGCTGAGTGTGCCCTGAGGGTGGGGTCCATGTAGCATGTGGGACCAGGAATCGAACCCTTGTCCCTGGGCTTGCCAAAGTAGGCACTTAGACCGCTGAGCTATCTAGCTGGCCCCTAGGGATAAATTTAGTAAAAGAAATGTGAAACTTAAATACTAAAAACTCTAAAATATTATTGAAACTATAGAAAAACTAAAAAAATAGACACACATCCCATTTTCATAACTTGAAAGAACATTGTTAAAATGACAATATAGCTCAAACTGATCTACATATTTAATACAACCCAATTAAAGCCCGGGGGGTTTCTTGGCATGAATTAATAAGCTAAACATAAAATACATCATGAATTCGAAGGATTTAGGCCAAAAACATCTCAACAAAAGGTGAGCAAGCTAGGACTCACACTTTCTGATTTCAAAAGCCACTACACAAGGGGCCAGGGAGATAGCTCAGTAGAATAAGCGCTTGCCTGGCAAACCCAAGGTCTTGAGTTCAATCCCCTGTACTGGGGGAAAAAAAAAGAAAAAAAAAAAAAAAAGCTACTACACAGCAACAAGAATTAAGACAGAGTGGTGCTGGCACAATGACAGACAAGTCAATGGAATAGGATTGAAAATCCCTAAATAAACTCATACATTTCTGATGAAATGCAGGCTGGTAAAATGCCAAGGCAGTGTGTGGGAAAAGAACAGTTATCAGCAAATGTTGCTGGTGCGATTACCCGTGTGCCAGAGAATGAATCTGGACCCTTACTTCACACTGGATACACAAATTAACTCCAAATAGATCCAAGTCCTACATCTAAAAGCAAAAAGTATAAAACTTTTAGAAAAATCAGCCATAAGTCTCCTAGACATTAGCTTAAGCAATAGTTTCCTAGAAAAGATACTAAAACTCAAACATCAACATAAAAATAAATTGGGCATCATCAAAAGATGATGTGTTTTACAGAACAGTATCAGGACCACTCTCATGAATAGAAAAATTCTGCAAAACGTACATGCTGATAAAGAGCATGTACCTATCATATAAATAACTCATACAACTCAGTCACAAAAACAACAAAATTGATTTAATAGTGGTTACACTAAATATCCTAGAAGCTGTTCACTGGCTCCTCTAAATGGGGAACTTCATGAGATGTGAATTCCCTCTCAGTGAACTTGCTATTAAAAAGAGAAAGTTATCAATGAAAGTTTAGAACACTAGTTAATAGCTGGGAAAAATATGTCTAGACCTTCAAAATAAATAACCCAATGAACTCCAAAGGAATCTAAGCATTCAATATTTTTTTCAAAACATTTTGAGCAAGACGTGAGGTTCCCATGTCCCCCGTGGGGGTGCGGTGGAGTACTCCAGCAGGGCTTCGATCCCTGTTTGGGCCCTTGCTGGTGGTGTGAGTCGGAAATGGCTTTCCCTTTGGGCCTCCTGCTTCTCCAGTGCTATGCAGCAAGTACCCTAAAGTCTAGCATTAATTGGGCTTCTGCCTGATGGGAGTGAGCTGTCCGGCCTAGGAGGAGAGAGGGCCCTCGGGCTTCCCCGCGGTGCAAGGGCTGACCAGCGTCGGGTAGTGACGACCTTGCACTGAAGACCCTCTATGAACATGCAGACCTATCTTGCCTATGCCACCACTAACTGCCAACTCTTAGTAGCAAGGGGGGCGACAAGGAGACAGGCACCCTCAGTAGGACCCTGAAAGAACAGCTGAGCCGGGCTGAATCCACTCCAGCCTCTAGGCGGATGGGCAATGGGCTCACAAACCTCCATTCCGTGGGGTCGAGGCCTGGAAAATGTCTTGTTAGGCGACACCAGGTCCTTCGTTTGGCCTCGGGTTCCCCCTCTCCCCGCAGCGCACAGTAAAGCATGCACAGAATGTCTCGTCTGGACGCAGGGTGCGTTGGCGTCCCCTGCAGACCCACACGGTGAAATAGCCACCGGGGTAGCTGAAGGAGGCAGCCGGTTCTCTGGAAATACCAAAGAGAGACCAAACCAGGAAGAACAGAGGAGGAGCAGCGTGCACCAAAACAGCTTCTTCTCTCTGACTTTAATTAGCCAGTGTGGCCGGTGGAGGCCCTTTTTAGGTGGAATTTGCAGAACCTTTCAACCAAGAATAAAAGAACACCCAGATTTTTGTTTTCTGGAGCAGGGGGTGGGGGTAACCCCCAGATCAACCTTGTAGGATTTAAACCAAGTATTAGGTGACACAGCTAAAATGAACCAGCACTGCCACTTCTAATGACCTTCTCATACAGCCAGATCTTAAAGTTTTAGTCTGCGTGTCCAGATTGCTGAATGTATACAAACCGAACCTGCCGTGTAACCAGATTCCAAGGGCGATCGTTCTGCCCCTCCAGAAAGCCTCCCGGCCTGCCCTTGCTGCCCTAAGGACAACTCCAGGGGTCACAGCGCTGGGATCCCTTGCCAGCTTAGGTGACAGGGTTGTTTAGAAAGCCCTCGTCCATGTGTAGTTTCTTTTTTGCAACCTTCTGCTTGTGACATCACATTGTTACCTATGGCTTCCTCACAGCTGGCCCTAGTTCTCTGTAGCAGTGACTCTCACTTCGGGGGGCCCCAGAGTCCCCCCAGCATTCACACCCACGGGTCTCAATTGGAGCCTAAGAAAGTGCCGTCTAATGAGCTCCCCTCAACTGCTCCTGTGCTGGGCTCTAGGCCTTGGAGAGTCCCTTCTCCCTGGAAAAGAAGCTTGGCCTTGTCACCATTGCTGCCTTCAGACTTTTTGTAGGGGCAGGAAGGGTTAGGAAGATGGACAGTATGGAGACCCCAGTGACCAGGGCCTGGACCTCATAGGTAGTAGCACTGGCCTCTACAGTTGGGCCAGGGGAGGGTTTCCTTTTCTGTGTCCTGTGCCCACCAGGCCCTGTGCCTGGGATCCTGGGGTGTCCAGGCTTCTGCTGGCCCTGGAGTGAGACCATGTGCCTCCTGGGGTGGAACGCAGTGTGGTCAGGCCCTGGCTGCAGGATGCCTGTGTCTGACCACTGTTTCCGACTTGGAGAACAGCAGTGACTGGGGTTAGAGGGTGGTGACAGGGACAGACCCACCCTAGGGCCTCACTCCCCAAGGGAAGCCACAACCTTCTTGTTTCTGGAACTTTCCACTGACCTCCTTTGCTCCTCACTACATATGGGGCCAGGGAGAAGATGGATATTAGCTGTCCCATGTCAGAGATGAGGAATCTGAAGTTCGGAGACACTCAGTAACTTGCCTAAGATCACACAGCTAGTAAGTAGAGGAAGCAGGATTTGAACCTGGGCCTTCCAGGCTCCAGAGGAAAAGAATCCATCAGTAGGTGCAGAGGAGGGTAGGGGCTCAGCCTGCTGAGAATGTACAGCTGCTCTTATCAGTGAACAAAGCAGGGGCAGTGAGCCCAGAGGGGACGAGGGTAGAGGCTGAGGACAAGACCAGTCAGGCTCTCAGGGACCCATTGGGCTGCCTGTCCACCATCCATGCGGCAAGCCCCATCCTATCACTTGAGGTGCCTTAGGCGGTTTGGGGGACAGGGACTCAGCACAGATTAGATGCTCTGCACTAACATGGCTAGTGAGGACCCCCTGGTCTCGTCTACCACTCTGAGAGTGGTGGTGGCAGAGTAGGCTGTAGCTGCAGGACCCTGCGGCCAGGAAGCGGGGTGGAGGGCTATCCCAGCATGTCCTGGCAGGACTTGGAGATACACTGGGGAGGCCATGGGCCTAGTTCACAGTTCAGGGCTCACCTCAGGCCCACGTGGGGGGCTCTGTCACCCTGCTGTGAGCACAGTTACATCCTACAAGGAGACCCACCGATGGGGGTGTCCCAGTATGCCCTACACCACCTCTAGCACGCCCCTCCTCTGGCTTCTCCCTTCTGTAGCCTTGTTCCTGTGCAGCAATGACACCCGGATTAAGTGAGTTCTTGGTGGCTACAGTCACCTCGATGCACCATGAGCAATTCCCCACATAGGGTGTTTATTTAAATTGCTTTGACTTTTGAGTGTATAAAAAGGTCAACATTGTAAAGTGCATATAATGCTCAATATAAAATAGGTGAAGAGTTCAGGAAAATAACACAAGCCTCAGCCAAGCCCCTCCTGGGCTGACATGGCATAGGGTGACAGCAGCCATTTTCTGCTGGGGACCGGAGAGGGGTTATCTAGTCCTTTCTTAAAGTGAGGTCCTGGCACAAACCGCTCTGTAGGTCCTCATCTGGCTGTCCCTGCTGTCAGACTGGGTGTGCACTGGGGCAGGGAGGGAGTTGGGACGGGGACAACTCCAGGGCCAGTCACCCAGGGTCACCGCCCTTGGCAGGCATCCTCCCAGCCTGTGGGCAAGGTCTGCTGTCTGGGCCCAGCCTGCCAAGTGCCCAGTCACCGGGAAAGTAGACACTATGAAAGTGCCTAGTGTCATCGGCACTGCCAAACAGCGCTGTCTGTGTGCAGGAAGCCGCTGCCCACACTGGGTCTTTGTTGGGTGCTGGACCTGGGACCGCTGGCTGGTGAGAGGTCCTGTGACTTGCTCATTGGCCACGTCCCAGGGGATTTATGAAGGCCTGCTGGAAATGACAGGCCAGGATTGGCGCTGTAGACTGCTAGCACTGTCACAACAAACACCTAGGCTTGGGGCTTTAACGACAGAGATTTATGGCCCACAGCTCTGGAGCCTGGAAGTCTGGGGTCAGAGAGCCCTGCTGGGCCTGCACAAGGCCAGAGTCCTCTTGTGGCCCTTTCATCCTCTTCTTGCAAGGCCAGGAAGCCCTTTCTTATGGCCTCATTGGGCCCTGAAACTCCCCAAGGCCCCTTCTCCAAAGACCCTGGTGTCAGGGGTCACAATGCCAACATCCAAAGCAGCTGGGAATGGGATAAAGGGCACTTGGGCCCTGCCTGGGAAGATCTCTGGCCAACCCAGTTTCTCAGAATACCGGAGCTGGCTGGACATCTTTACCTCCAGAAGAGGTGCACCTTCAGGTGCCACTGTCCTACCCCTGGTCGTAGCTGACCACAGCAGAGGGGACCAGATTTCCACTCAAAGAATCAACAGAGTACCTCTTCCAGAGCCAAGAGTCAGCATGACTTGAGCCCTGGGCTAGGCCTGAAGTGACTCAGACCCCTTCCTGGGGCCCAGCAGAGGGCAGCAGGCTGTTTCCTAACCCTCTGGCCTCTCCTTCTGGAACCTTCTTTCCTCAGAACAGTGCTTGGATCACCCCAGGCGTGTGGCAGGAGGCAGTGACTCAGCCCTGAATGAGGATTACCAAGGAGGTAAGGTAAACTGAGGCTCAGGTTCTATGTGTGTGGGCCTCAGGAACCTGCCTGGGCCTTGGTGGGAGGAAGACACACGGGACCAGGGGATGGAGGGAGGCATAAGCTACGGAGCCTGCGGCCATCTGCAGGAAAACTTGAATTTCTTTTTTGGTTTAACTGAGCAAATTGTTCAAGATGAAAAAATTTTTTAAAAAGCAAACTATGCTAGGTGTGGTGGCACGCATGTGTGATCCCAGCACTAGGGAGGCTGAGGCAGGAGGATCCCCATGAGCGCAAAGCCAGCCTGGAATACACAATGAGACAAACAAACAGGAAACTGTAATGACAGCAGCACGGAGAGCCTGTGGTCTCTTTCCATTGTCTCTCATCTAAAATAGTCCTGAGATTTGGCAAATGAGACGGGTTCCAGCCCCTCCTGAGAGGCGTGGCTTTGAACCCCTGGCTGCCAAGTGGC